>JAODKC010000045.1:4028289-4041550 GCA_026777985.1 Mormyrops attenuatus | reverse complement strand
AAAAAACAACTAACAACTCTGAACATGACCATATGTTATGCTAAAGCGCTATTAAAGACTTGTTTGTCAGATAAGACGATAAGACCCCTCCCACACACATACACACACACCACGGGACGTCGTTCATTTACGTAGTTTGCAATAAAACGCACCGCAAGGCAAACTGCAGATTCATCACCCTCAGCATACACGTGCATTAAGAACACAACCTAGATGCCTACAAAGAATATCATTTCAGCATTAATGAAATCTCCGCTCCCTCACAGCTTGCCTCGTCTAAGACCCCAATACTTTTTTATTAAAGAAAAACTTAAGCGTTCCCACAGATAGGCATTAATTTACTGCACTATTGTTACGGGGTAAATAATGCACGAAAACTAAAGTTTTATTTTGATTCACGTTTTAAGTTTTGTTTGTTTATTTTTCAATTTAAACCGACGTTAACTTTTGTAGTGCACGGTACATTTTACTTGCATATACTGTTTAAGAGGAATTACTTAGCAAATTTATCCAAAAGTACTAAAACCCTAAGTGATTGTTTTCAAATTCAACCCAGACAACTCGTGACATTAAATAAATACATTCACTTAACTTTTCATCATTATCAATGAAATCAGTTACAAATAAGACGCCTAAAAGTAAACGCATACACAATACTCCTGGGTTTAAGTCAGATGGCCGAGGTGACATTGTTTCATTACGTGACATCCTTTTAATATTTTTGTAGCTTGACGAGCTCTTCGTCTCTTCCATGCGAGCACAGAAATGAAATGATGCAGCGTGGTACAACAGAAATCCCGTTCGCTCTTTACTACACACCTCGAGTTTCTTCGGTCAAAGAGTGTGAGACATTCTGAACTAAAACGGCATCTTACTAAAAACGGAATTTTAACGCCAGCAACTGCAGCACCAGTAACTAGTGTCACCGGCGCATTCCCATTATGAGACGCATCCTGTTTTTTGTGTGCAAAAGCCGCTGTTTCAAACTCACCTCCGTGCGCTTCCGGGGAAAACCCACTTTATTTCTTTTATTTTAAATCTGAATCCCAATCTTCAATCGACGCTCCAGATATCTCGCGTGTATCCACAAAAGTTGCGACTCTGTAGTCGCATCCTCCAAAACGACGAGCGGGGTTTAAAAAAAGCAACAGCGCAAACACAGGTTGCTGATGCCAGAGATGAGATACAGTTAATGCCCGATTCTTTATCGGTGTCGGTTATCTGTGCATCACCGGTGCGGATTTCCAAGGGCTGTGTCAACTTCAGCTCCGGTCTCCTCCTGTATCGCGCTGCCACGGCGGTACTTCACCTGCTTTTCTGTACCACAACAGAAACGGCGAGGGCGAGTGACGGAGAGTGAGTGAGCGTGGGATGGGGGAGGGGTGCGATCGACAGAAATAAATAGAAAAATAAAGGTCTGGGGATGTACGGAGACTCCCGGACCACCGGCATCCGCAGTAAATCCAGGCGCTTGGTGATCAGATCAGTTCACATACGCGTCTGTTGAGTCACAATGATGCGGTGTGTGCAACAACATAATTCGTGCATTTTTAAAACCACTCGAACAAAGTAATCTATGGCGATGCGATTGAATTACAAAGTGATGTTTTACCCCAACCGTCTGTAATAAAATATATTTATTGTGGTCATTGTTACCCACTGTGTGTAAGGTCGTCTCTAAAAGGAAGACAATTTCTGCAATTTTATTTTATTTTATTACGCATCCCCAGCGTGGTATTTTCAAGTAGGCTGCCTCCAATGCCATATCCGGCTGGCGGGGTATCTAAGAATAATAAGCGAATGAAGGCGACTACTGTGAAATGCTTTTCTGTGGTAAAGGCAGCACGGATTTTAAATGATGGGTCTGACTTTCTGCGGTATAAAGGGCGCTCACTGTGTTGTATTAAGTGGGGTACAGCCTTGTTGGGATCGCCACCTTGTCTCCACTTCTGTAACTTTCTGACCTAAATGACATTAACTGTGACTTCCCCTCGTGGTTCTACTTAAATTCACACCGTGCCGATGCCTAAATGCCTAGAGATGTAAGCTAATTGTTTTTTTATTTGTTTGGGGGGTGGGGGGGTCTCCTTTGCGGGGTTCCCCATGCCGTCGCACATCAAGCCTGCTGATAAAACCAGCCAATGCACCGTTAGTTGCTAAAGATCGATTCATTTAAAATCAATACGCTCCGCGAAAATCTGTTACCCACCGGGAGCCCGAGAGCCCGGTCCAAATTGCTGGTGGCAAACGCGGCGTAGGGGTAGGGAAGCAAATTGAAATCCCAATCAAACAGAACCCAGAACCTAGCGATCGTTTCTGATATTCGGCATATGACATGCTCGTCGGATAAGATCCTACTGAATACAACAAAAATACTGTAGGCCCATATAGACTGGAGCTGAATTGCTGGAGTGCGGCAGGGCTTTTGAGGTCGGATGTGGCTTTTTAGCTCTTGGTTTCCTTGAGATGTCCTTCACAGACGCAACGCCTGCTGCGGGACATTCAAAACGGTGCTTCAAAACGATGTCCTATGGAGACACATTTCTGTCCAACAAACATACACGCTGCGGAGAGAGACCTGCTGAGAAGATTTCGCAACTCTCTTTGCTTTCTGTTTGTACTCTTTGTGCTTTTTGAAGAAAAACGCCGGGAGTTTGGTTACATCGCGCAGTTGTGCCCTTTCAATGCCCGTAGTGACACTCATTTCTAGATGAGCTTTTTGTATTGCTTTCTTAGAGTTCATTTTATAATGAGGCGCTTTATCATTTAAATTCTGTTCATGCAAATGGTTACACCCCAGCGCCATGAAGCACATTTGGATTTTACAATGAGGCGTCATTGTTCTCTTTTAATAGATTTGACAGCTGTCTTAAGTGTGGAAGCCAAACACTTCTTACTCAAGACAATTACGATGTGAAGAGACAGAGGAGGCCGATCTATCAAAACGCCCACCGACATCCTATAGATCTATTCTCTATCTTATGGGGGATTTATGATTCAATATTTAAAACCGGAATAATATGTCTTTTGGGACCGAAACACGTCCTACGAAACACGCCTTTGAAAAGCAGGATTTCGTATCACCATTTAAAGCCTGTCTCCTTCAGCATCTCTCCTCTAATTAAGGAAACATTTTGATTGAGTTATTAATATATTAAATGTAACTTCCCGTTAACTTTCTCATCTACAGATGCTTTGAATGTTATCCAGGTCACATGATTCATTGGAGGGTCAGGTGCCTGGAGCAGCAATTGGCAGAGTATAGGCGCGCTACCTTCGCTTCACCTTTCAGTGTGAGAGAATCAGGGGTGGATGGCGTCCAGCGCGCAGGTGGCTAAAATGTGTACCTCCGACACCAAACAGGTGGTGCTGGTGACGCTGCAGATCTATGAGGTCAAACTGGACCTAATTAACACAGCTAGTGGTGGTATTATTCGACAGCACCCGTTAAGCAGTCCTCCGAGTGGCAAAGTATATTTTACGTGGTTCAACAGCAATTCAGATTAAATAGGAGAGTCTTCTTGTGCCAAATGCAGAAGTGTGTTTGTTATCTAGTCTGTATGATGGTGTCAGTAGGGAATCGGAGCCGCTGATACTCTCCGGTAAGCGACTGGCCATCTCCTACCTTCCGGGACAAAGATAACACTTGGGAATTAGGCCATAACCCAAGTCCATTGCTCACACTTAATGTCTATCCCGTACAAGCTTGTGACAGCTGTGTCAGTTACAGGGCTGGAGTCATGCACTGGAATACTACCATAAGGCGACGTTTTTTGGCCAGTGCCTCTGCAAAGTACTGCAGAGCTCTGTCAAGAACATTCATTCATTCTTTCTTTCTTTCTCGCTCGAGTGAGAGAGGAAAAGATTGTGCATTCCGGGATCTGTTAGCCTCAGTGCCTGGTACAGGCTTCGTGCTGTGTCTGCATTTGGGGCAGCACAGCGCGTCAGGAACACAATGTGTCTGCCTTCAAAATTCTGCTCACTCCTGTTCGCCGCTTTTCAGCGGTTTTCTTTTCTTTTCTTTTTTTTTGAGGCGCCATCGATTCTTTCGCTTTTCAAATGCCGCGTGCGAATTTAAGTGAATAATAATGAATGACTACCTGTGAGTGGTTCTGAGGAAAAAACTATTGTTTGTTCCCTCGTTCTCTTTTAATGAAGATGAATAGCGCGGTCCTCTTCAGTCCATTAGTGCTAATTGACAGGCATGACCATTCGCATTTGTTTCCTAAACACTAATGTAATTGTAATATTGCAAAACATCAGTCACATTGCCCGTGTTCATTGACTGTGCTTGTTCGTGGTCTTCACACTGTCGATATAGCATCATATAGTCGATTATGGGTATACAAAGCAGTGTGAGGCGAGACGTGTTGGGATCAGTTTAATCCTCAACAAATTTTAATACCCAACAAAGAAAACAGTGTCAGTATCAGACAGACAGAGTGGTTCAATTGCTCAACCCGAGCGCGTATTCTGCATCTTGGATTATTATATTGCATATTCTGCATTGCACGTAGGCTACAACAAACATTCTGCACTACTGACTTTCTTCATCTTTAATTTCTCATACAATGTAACGAAATAGACCACTCAACCCCAGACAGAGATTTATATACCACCACCCCCTCCCCCTGCACCGAGGGATGGCCCCTAAGTCGCTTAAGAGGCACGCGCCCTCCAACAGTATACAACATTAAGCTGTGTGACACTCATGATTTATCGCCGCTATTCATATTCCTTTTGGTAAATGAATTATTCTGAAAAAAAAAAACAGAACCCACAGACTACCGGAAAATCAGCCTCGATATAAATCCTCTTCATTTTTATAACTGTGAACATGGCAACGCACTTTAACTTATATCTCGCTTTATATGTGCAAATAAATCGCGTGATATAAATCCCATCTTCGGGCTCTGGAGGATTTCATTAGACTATTTAGAAAGAACACGCTGCCTGGTACCGTTATGTTTAGCCTTTATGTATCTTTATGTATAGGCCTACATATTTCCCACTGAGCCTTCATCACACTGGTGGCGGTTGATGTTCTATTCAGGGTACAAATAATGCTCTTCACAATGTCCGATTTTATTAAAAAACAATCTTTTATAAAATAAGTCCGTTTAAAATAAGTGGCTATTCTAATACGTAACATTTGAATAATGCATTATTCAGAGGCTGGTTTTATGTATGCGACCCGGGATGAGAATGGAAATGTCCCCCAGGCAATTCTGGTTACTGTCCCAGGATAGGAACCTGAGACCAAGCTTAGACCACAGTTTCACGCACGCCATGTACACTAAAAAATCAAAATGCATTCTACGAGGAAAATCCAGCTGGGCAAATTATGTAAAACTATATTTAAAAAAATCTCTTAATAATGTCATTAAAAATATATATATGACCTTCTTTGTAGGAAGCTTTTTTTCGGTTTCTTAGTGTTACGCCTAAGTTTTCGTACAGACAATATAATTCATATATGTCTTCCTTCTGGAAAATGAAGTTCTGCCTGAACACTATTTGATAGGTTATGTAATTTATTTATCTAGACGTATACTGAACGTGTTGTTAAGTTATTCGTATATGATTAATTAACATTTCGTGTGCAATGCGCTAAAATCGTGCTGCTTAAACACAACTGGCACGTTATGATAGGAAACGCTCTATGGAAGATGCTTATTTATTCTGTGACTTTGCGGACATCTAGTGGCCGATGTATCAAAATGTCATTTTCATTTCCATTTTTCTATCCGTTTTTTTTTTAGGGCCACGGCTAATAGGGAAGGGGTTATTCTTAGATGTCGTTATGAATATGCGATCTACCGCGTTGTCTGTGTTTAGCACATATTACGGGGTTTTTCGTCAAGTTTTTGTTCCTCTGATGCAGTGAAATCATGGCTCTGGAATCCATGCGCTCTACCATCATCCTGATTACCTGCGCTCTGCGATCGACTTCTCTTCCTATTTTTTTTGCGGAAGTCGCTGCGTGAAGCTGATCAGCTTCCCGGCTAAGGAAGCGCACAAACACAAACAGCGGCATTATTTACCCCGAGTCTTGGGGTGATACAGACCGGAAGGGTACATTGGCGATCTTGAGTTAGTTTGGATGATTTTTCTGAGTTAGGAGAGGTGCGCAGCACAATCACACGGGTAAGAATTTATAGATTGGCACACTGTTTCGTTAGATTTATCAAATTTCTGCACCGACAGGGCATAAGTATGAAACGAAATGGTATTTTAAAATAATGTACGACGATAATATCGTATTGATCTAATGTTACGCTGTCAAACACAGACTAGATGACAGTAGATTGACGTATTATTTATTCACTTTAGAAAATTCGTGGTCAGTTCAACCGTAACCCAACTGAAAAATATCACACCAAAGTCATTTAGATCTGACGGACTTCCTTTATTTATGGAACTCAGTAATACAAATCCTAAAAGCGTTTATCTGTAATAATCGTCGTCATCATCATCATCATCATCACCACTCAGTGACAAGCATTGGTGTAATGCCGTGTACCCTTTTAGAGATGTGAGAGGCCGGACTTTTGTGTGGGTAAATCAGTAAATCAGACATTGTACCTGATTTGTTATTCCAGTTTTACGTGCTAACTGAGATACAAACTTTACATATAGTGCACTTCAAGGTATCAGTTTTCCTCTGAACTGGAGTGACCCATGAAGGAAGCAGTCCTCAACTAAGCAGGGGGCGACATGGCGACCCATTGGGCGGCACGCTGGCCACACCTCTGGGGACGCGGGTGGGAGTCCTGGCAGTGTTCTGGGTGGATAATATATCTTCTCCTGTGTCTGCCTGAGTTTTTCCGGGGACTCCAGTTTCTGTAGTAGTACAAAAACATGCAGTTAGATGGCATTGCTGAATCACCCTTAGTGTGCTTCCTTGTGCTTGTGTGTGTCCTGCCATTCACTGACTTCCTGTCCAGGGTTTTCTAGCCTTGTGTTTCTCGGTTTCGACTTTCGGTTCATGGCAAAGCTGTACTGGATAAGAATTTATGGAAGATGCATGCATGGATGAACTAAGCAGATTAACCTATCAGGTCTAGCCGTCTGTGGGGGTCTGTCCTATGAAAATCCTTGTCGGAGAATTTTCTCCTCCCACACACCAGACGGGCTGCTCTAACCTGCATGGTACCCATGGCGTTAGGCAGGATGCAGGCTGGAGTCACGGCATCCCCGGAGGGCCTGGTGAACGGTGGAGATCGTGGCGGAGATCGCGGCCTCGACCCCAGTCAGCTTTCTCCCAGGGATGCGGGTACTGTCGAGGTGTCTGACCTCAGTAGCCCCAAGCCCCTGACCTTCGACCTCCTGAACATGGTCGTCTCCTTCAAGCGCATGGTGATCTTCCTGGAGCCAGTGAACGACGTCATGGAGCTGGTGAAGTTCCTCTTGGGGTGAGTGTGTGTGTCCGCATGGGGATCCACCCGGTATTTCTGAAAGGTAGTGAGGAACAGTGAATAGTCACTCACTGGTGATGGTATCCTTCTCTGATAATGGCTGTTGTCTTTTCTCAGATAAGCAGTGGTCCCTGACTGCTGATAAAAAAAACTTGTATGGGTAAAATTTACATTCAGTGGCTATGGATGGAGGTCGTTCTCTCATCAGTGATTCCTCCTTGAAGACCTGACTGACGTCTAAAGTTCCTGTTGGTCTAGGATGTCTCACCTCCAGCTGAGGCCGGAGTGAAGCAGCTCCAACTGAGCAGCAGAGTGGAGTCCACCTCCAACTTTATCTCTATGGTTCAGCCAGCATTATGAAGTTGATGTGACGTTTCTGATGGTGGCTAGCAGTGATGACAGATTGCCTTCAGTTAGACCATGTTTCCCAAGCCAATCCTCGGGGAACCCCGGACAGTCCACGTTTTTGCTTCCTCTCGGCTCCCAGCGCACCTGTACCATGTATTCGGTGTTCCTGATTGGCTGGGAGCTGGGACCAAAGTGATCTCTGCCACCATGTTTGTTAATTGTTTGTTGCTACCCAATCCGCTCCTTCCAGGTGCAGTTCCTGTATGGTGTACATGTGCACATGCGTGTGCCACGATGGCGTAGGTTTGCTTTCAACATTGGTAGGGACCAAATCAGTTCCGAACCTCTCGCCCCCCTAAACACACACAAGTACTCCCACAATATTGGTAGGGACATGTCCCTACCGTCCATACCCAAAGCTACGCCCTTGGTGTGCCAGTCACATCCGATGTCATGTCTGTGCTTGGCCGCAGTTGGCGATCACACTAGATACATAACGTGTCCAGCTAACTGTGTTGCAGCCCAGTCATGGTATGGAGTGATCACACTACTCGCATGAGCTGGACTTTGGGGGTCAGATGTGCTTGGGCATGGTACAGGTCGCCTGGTGTGAGTACACCCTTTGTCTCCTTGCCTTGTTGACCCCGCCATGCCTTGTTGACCCCCCCACCCAGGTGGAGGATGCCGCTCTGCTCTCTCTTCTGCTGCGTCGTCCTCAACGTCCTCTTCTTGACGCTCAGCGAAGGTGAGGACGCTCTTCCCAAGGCGAGGATGGGGCCAAGCCCTATGCCCCAGGGGCAGCTCACGGCTCGGACATCAAGAAAATACCCCAAGCCTGTGGCAGATGAAGGGCAACTGGGCTCATTTATTTGTTTGCTGTGAAATTTATGGATGGATAGACGGGTGGATGGAAGGATGCGCAGATAGATAGATGTTGTTGTTCTTGTGTTTTGTGGCTTTGCTGATTTGCAGATATTTCTTTTGTAATGCTTAGCAGCCCCTTAAGCGTGCCTGGTTCAGTATCTCCTGGTTTTGCTACGGGGCTGCTGAGTGTGTGGCTGACCAGGTGTCCCCGTCTCCCTTCCCAGTGGCCTGGTTCTCCCTCTGCCTGCTGGGCATCTCCACCCCCGCGGCTCTGGGGTACTTCCGGGAGTGCAGGCGGGGCTCAGCCAGCGAGACGGCCCTGCGGCGGAAGCAGTACCATGCCGTGCAGCGGCGCGACCTGCAGACCGTGCGGCTGAGCCGGCAGGAGGCGCTGCTGGAGGTCAAGGGGCTGTGAGTGTCTGGGCAGGGGGGGCAGGGGGGTTGGAGGGGGTCAGGTTGACTCTGAGCATCGCGGTGAACCTGGAGAGCCACTGCCCACCGGGGGCGGAGCCCCCCCCCCACCCCCAGGCATTGTTAGAGCAGCAGGAAAGGGCTGGAGGGGACAGCTTATGGTCAGGGTGCCAAGAGAGAAGGAAAGAGGAGAGTGGGAGAAGAGTGAGGGATCGAGAGAGAGATAGGTGAACAGGGGGAGTGAGAGACAGAGACAGAGAGAGAGAGAGAGAGACGAACGGGGGGAAACAGTTAGAAACGTGGACACCCAACAAGGCTGTCCGGTGCAGAGGTAGCTTCAAGACCGCGCACACACACATGCACACAGGCACACGTGCACAAACACACAGACGCACACACACACAGACATACGTGCACTCATCACAGGTGCACTCACAGACACACGCACGCACGCACACAGACGCTTGTACATAGACGCACACGCACAGACACAGACTCGCGCGCACACACACACAGAGACACATGCGCACAGACACTCACATTGGCTTAGAGAACCTGAAAACAATGGGCTGGGAAAGTGACAGGGAGGCGGTTTCCCATCGTGAAGAAGAGCATGAGTCCTGCAGGAAACCCGGCACATGTCAGCAGCTGGCTGCAGGGCAAATCCGACCAGCCACTGCTGTTAGACCTTGGAGGAAGGCTGTTAGCTGTTACAGATAGAGCCATTTAGAATCAAAACTTGGAATTTGTAACTTCCTGGGGAGACAGATAGCTGCTACTGTCATGGCTAACATTGAGATTAGGATTAGATAAAAGATAAAAACTTTGTTGATTCCAAGGGGAAATTGTCAAACTTTGGTCTCCATCCAGCCCTGCAGCAGTAGAGTCGTGGTACACAGGCGTGATTTGCGGTTATTTTGCGTGTTTACATGCTGTCCGTGGTTTCTGTTCACGCGATCCTTTTTACACGTGGCGGCGAGATTAAGATCCATGTGCGTCGGGGCGGGTAGGTGGTGTGGTGCTCAGCACAGGTCAAAGGTCAGGTCCTGATGCCATCCCCCATCGCCCAGGCTGAAGCTGCTGGACGACATCCTGACACAGACGTGCCTGTCGGCCGAGTCTGTGTACAAGGTTCTGTACTGGGAGAGCCACATCGCGTCATCCATGTGAGTACCGCCCCTGCGACTGCCATGGGGGGCGGGTCTGTTACCGGGGTAACTGCCTTCCAGGCACCCAGGCATTGATTTCATACACTTAACCGAGCTCTTTACCTTATGTGACTCGAAAACCTGAAGGTTGTTGGTTCAAGTCCCAGGAACAACCAGTTAAAGGTCGATACTGAAGTCCTATTGCTTGGAAACTAAAAATTAAGGAAATTTAGATGATTGGTTTCCAGCCAAAAGCACCTTAATAGTGAAAAACATGTAATGATATTCTGAGGTGAGCTTATTGTTTCTAGGCCCCCATGTCTCCTCAGATATTTCAAAAACAAATTAAACAGCTAGGTAGTAGAGTCAGAATATCAGAGCTGCTTCTCTTATTTAATATTTTGTGCAGTGACTATTTGTGGCCAACAGAGGACCCAAACCTCAAATGCGTGGTTTGTCTGGTGGAAAACGCATCACTGCGGACATCAAAGTGTCATTTTGTAAGTGCTGAGTGACTAGATAGTTACCCGAGTTTCTGCGCTGCTCCCCTGGGAGATTCTACGGCAGCCTGCTGGTCCTGCTCTGCCTGCTCTATGCTGCGCCCATGGGCTGGACGCTGGTCGTCGTCAACAGCGCCCTCTTCCTGTGGAACAGGGACTTTCGGCGAGGTGAGTGATGTTTGTCGGATGGAGGCATTCTGCACGCAGGTGGTTGCCGTGGATGCCGCGCTAGCACTCACAGGATGGAGGATTTTAGGGGTAATTTTTCATCGATAATAGGCTTTTTAAATTGTATTTATATAACTGATGTTTGCATTGGGGTGTACAGCCCAACTGCGAGACCCCCAGAGGGTCTAAGGAATTTATCAATGTCTCCCTAGACATGCAGAACAAATCCCTGTTAATTAATTAAAATCTCAGGTTGGACAGAAAAGAAAATGGCTTGGCATTTACTGGTGTGAATAATTTACTGATCGGGCCCCATTTCCAGCCAACAGCCCAGATTTTACCTGTGGTGTTTGATTCTGTCCCAGTGGTGGCTTCAGTCTCCTTGATGCTGGGAACATGCCCAGCACTCGCTACATGATAAAACACTCAGCTATTCACCTTTTTGGCCACTAGGGGGGTGTATAGAGTTTTTCTTTTTTCCTGTCTGATTTTTTTTTTCTCGTTGTAAGATTTACGAGTCCGTTTGTTTTCTTATGTATTTATTAGCCAGTCTGTGTATCTGTAGGGTCTCGAAATGATTAATGAAAGCAATGTTTCTGAGTCAACATGCTGGGTCATTGAATATCAGTCATGTTGGCGTGGTAGCCACACCCTCACCACTGGCTCAGGTTTTCGTGGAGGTTTATTGATACGCTCCACAAGTCGAGACTGAAGTCTGCTGCCTTTGCAAAACACAGCAAACATTACTGAGGGCCAGAAGTCAAAGGGACCCAGGCCAGTCGCAGCCTAACGCCCCACAGCTGGGCTGGTAGCGGAACCAGCAGAGTGGTCTCCCTGTTGGGCCCCTGAACACGGCCCTTATGTCCTGGTTGCTTCATGGACTGACTGTGCAGGAGGCCCCCCAGCCCCTGACAAAATGACTCCAGTGCCTGGCACGCAATGGACAGCCCTGCGGGGTCCTCACATTCCCACACACTTATGACTGCATTCCCCGTACGTATTACCTCAGCGGATCGATGCAATCCCAGCATCCCGGCTGCTCTTGGCTCCGGGGGCCGATTCGGGGTGCGGGGGGTGGCGAGTGGGATCCAAGCCATTTCCTGTGGAGGTCAGCCCCCGCTCCCACTGTGGCTATTCCCCTGCCCCCTCCCCTGTTTCTCCCGAGCCGTAAATATCCCTCCTGCAGAAGACTTGTCTTCTGTAACTCTGCCTTTTTCCCTTTAAAATAGATCACGCAGCAGTTGTCCTGCTGATGCGTCCCAACAGCGCAGAGTAATTGTGGGGTTTTCTGACTGGGAATTGGACGCCGTCTGAGCAGAACGGCAGCTCGTGACGTCAGCCGGTGCGATGGAGCTGTTAGAGGCCTCTGTTTCCTCCCTGCCCCGTTTAAGAGTGACTCCCCAAAGACAGAGAGGATGCTGGTTTAGTGCTAAAATCTGCTGTACCTGCACTTCTTATTACTTATTGTGCTATTGCAGGTGGCGTTAAGGAAATCATTATGGTCTATTATTTTCTCACGCTTGTGCACCTGAGTGACTTACTGAGGCGTTGCAGGGTTGTGTCAGCTCTCATGACTGTGAGGGATGAATCTGGCTATCGGGAGAGTATCATGTCAGACTGAGGGGGCGCTGTGTGGCTCAGCGGGGTAGGATTCTGTGCTTGTCATCAGAAGGTTGCTGGTTTGAATCCCGGGGCCTGCAGATTGATGCTGCTGTCGGGCACCTGAGTAAGGCCCTTATCCCCCAGGGGTGCTGCACCCTGGCTGACGCTGCACTGTGACCCCCACGCTTGCTCTCTCTCACCTCTATATGTGTCTGTGTGTCTCATGGAGAGTAAAGCAGAATCGTTATTCAATTCTAACTGGAACTGTCCGTCACCATTTAATGAAATATGCCCCCCCCCCCCCCAGTCATCCTGGAAAAGAGGGACCTGCTGCAACAGGGCTGCCTGAAACCCACCGAGGAGGCTGAGAGCCCCGAGCCGGAGCAGCCGGGCTTGGGGGACCGCACCCCGACACCCAACAGCATGGAGGTGAGCGTCAGCACCACCAGGGGGCGCCGTGGGGTTGATTCCTGATTGTCCGCATGTCTCTGTCTGTGACTTAATGCCAAGAGGCTGTGTTACGTGCACGTCACCCTGCTAGCATTCTTAGTGGTGGTGATATGGTTTTAAAATGCCCGTCCCCTGTAGGCCCCTGGAATCCTTACTGATCTCCATCTACCTATGGGCTTTGAGTTGTGTCACTTTGTATTATAGACTAAGCTGGGAATCCCTGTCCACCCCGAGCGTTGATGTGGCTCAGGCTCCGGTCCTGTGGGGGGGGGGGGGGGGGGGTGGAAGGGGGGCGGCCCCCGGAGGGGGGGGGGGGGGCGCCCAAAACACACCATACGAGGGGTGCCCCAGC
>JAODKC010000045.1:3942895-3980462 GCA_026777985.1 Mormyrops attenuatus | reverse complement strand
CCCCCGTGCGCCGCGCCGCCTCCGCTCGGTGTGGCGGGGGTCGGGGGGGGGGGGGGGGGGGGGGGGGGGGGGGGGGGGGGGGGGGGGGGGGGGCGGCGCGGAATGTCACAGGCTGTCACAACTCAGCTCAAGATGGGGCTCAAAGAGGAAGGAGCGATTTCATCTGCTTGGAAATGCCTCTTGCTGTTATGTTTGACATCGTCATTCTTTTGTATCATGAGTCCTGTTAGTTTTCAATGTTTCCCAGTATGTCACGGTCTAACTTGTAGACCAGCTGGATGCTGGGAGCTTCCTTCTCTAGTACCAGGCATGGGAAACCTGCTTTTATTCCGGGGTCCTGTCTATAGACCAGTGCTTCCCAGTCTGGTCCTCAGGGACCCACTGCCGGTGTGCAGTTTTTCTCCCTGCCAGACCAGTCCACGTGGGGAGCTGGGAGGGACCAAAAACATGGACTGGTTGTTGGTCCCCGAGGACCGGATTGGGACATCATGCTATAGACCAAGGGTGGCCAACCTTACCCACAAAGGGCCGGTGTGTATGCAGGTTTTCAGTAATTAGAGGACTGATTGTCTGAAGAGTCCTCACACCTGGGTTTGAACAGCTGACCTAAAGATTATCCCAAAAACCTGCACACACACCGGCCCTTTGTGGGTGAGACTGGCTGCCCCTGCTATAGACTGTAAGGAAGTGAAGCTGCCTTTCCTCCGTTCAATTTGGGCATGCTGTATACTCACTGCAGGCACTGCATTCTTTGATGCTTGTCCAGGGATGCATTCAGGGGCGGGGCCACAGGGAGACTGGCCCCAGCTGGAGGCTGATTGGCCCCTGGAATGCCTCCTCCTATGTCACTCACAAATCCAAGACATGCCATTGGCTAATGATAAGGCCAGCCCCTCCATATGTATTATGGCCCCTGTTATACCCCCCCCCCCCCACCTAGTACCTTATGGCACATTAACAAGAACTGAATCTCAAAAGAGGGTAGGACGTCAGATCCACCCATCCATCCATCATTTATGCTACCATGCTATGCTACCATGCTATGCTAATGCTGGTTTTCTTCTGAGAGAATTGTAAATGTATGCCTTATTTCTGCATATTCGGTTTCATTTTCATTCCCAGATATTTTAGTTTTTAACATGGCAGTTTTATGACAGAAGAAAGACACATTTTTCAGATTTTAGCGAGAGAAAAGAATCCAAAATGCTTAAGTACATTTACAAGCTTTTCCTGGAAAGGGAAGAGACACATAAAAAAAATGGCATTTTGGATGCGGTAGAATGAGCAGCTAAATATGAAACAGATGTGCAGTTTTTATTAGTTTGATTAGTAGAAAAATAAACAGTGCAGATATAAAACCAAGTCCCTGTCATGGTGACCACTGCATGTCATGTGACCACCGTGTGTCATGTGACCACCGCTCATTATGCGTTTGTCCTGATCAGCATGCAAAAGGAACCAGCCTGTCTTTCCACTTGCAATCATCTTGGCGGTGAATGGAGAGTATTTTCGGAATCTCTAGTGCTGAGTACCAGTTTTGCTGTGTAGGTGTATCGCCTGTGTGTGTAAAGCGTGAGATCTTCTGATTCATCGGGTGTCGGCAGATGGAGGAATAGAAATCTGATCAGATTTCTGAGGCTGCGACTGAGGACGCAACGTTGTCACCAGCTCGGGTCAGACCTGCGGGGACCGAGTTCGCTCTCTGATCTTCTCCATTTAGACGTGGCCTGGTTCCGGCCATGAGGGGTTTCTGCACAGTGAAGCAAGGCCCACTGTGGCAATTTCTGGAGACGTTAGCCTTCGCAAAAGGCCAGGGAGGGCTCTCGTTTCTCTTTCCTCTCTCCTTCTTTCCTGTCTTTCCATCATTTCCACATGTACTTGAAGGCTAATCATCGAGGATGGAAGAGTACAGGTCTGGAAACGTTGCATCTATACTTCCCACAACAGGAGATATTCGTTCCTCTGAGTCTGTTGTGAAGTCGGCCATGAAGAGAACAAATGGCTGATCCGTTCACATGGTGTAGTTTTGCGGTTTCAGGTGATGATCGGCAAACTTGGAGAGACTCCGCATCAGATCAGATGCAGCATGGATAAGGCCAACCTCCTCTACCATCATTTACTCATGTTTGTAAAAATACTCGTGCCTGTCGACAGATTCATTCACTCTCCCTGGGTCTTCCTCTATCCATAATATCTGTGTTCTTATTTGTTGCACTGCAGTATTGCCCCCCCCCCCCCGGTTCCCTACTCTCTGCAGCTTCCCGAATCCCAAGAAAAACCTCACTGGAGGCTGGTGGACTGGGAGCCGAGGAGGAACAAACATCTGCTTTGAATTTGTCTCATCCTTACCTCACCGAAGGGCGATAGGAGGCAGATGTGCACGGTGGCTGTGGCTCAAAATCCCTGGCCAGCCCTGCACATGCATGTATAGACACACACACACACATGAGGGGGGCAGGAGTGTTAACACCCAGTGATGCACCTCTCTGGGACTTTTCTGACCCACCCCACCTCAAGCAGACAGGCAATGGCCCAGTCTTCAGAACAGAACCTGGACTCTCCTATTTCTGAAGATAGTCGCTGGCTTCTGCATGATGTTTCAGCTGCTAATATCATTAGCTTGAAGCTGCTACATCACCAAACCCTTAACCGCGAATGAAAAGGCTCGCACAGCCTTCTGGGTCCCTCAAATGGACCGAAACGTGTCGCTTACGGTGTCAGACACCTACGACACGGCCTCTGTACGGAACACCTCCTTACTGGGGCATTACGACGCCAGTGTTCCAGTGGCATCCCTTCAGGAAAACTCTCTCTCCCACCTGCCTGGGTTTTCGGGTCCCTGGTTCTATTTTTAGCCCTTGTGGGTCAGCATCCTACTGTGGGGCTTTTCAAGGGATTTCCAAGGATTTGTAGTGGGACAGATTTCACGTAGCAAGTGGCACCTTTCTGAGAAGAGGAGTGTATTTTGATGTGAAGAATACATTTTACTCCGTTAGTTGTTCCAGAGGAAATCGCCTGATCAGGAATAATCCACTGACAGTGCTGCTCTGTGGACCCACTGGGGTCAGTGTGGCTTTTTAAGGTCAGTGAATAAATCCCTCAGCTCTGGTGCCGAGTCCCTTTTATGCGGCTCCTCAGCAGATGTTGTGCTGATGTTATCTTCTGGGATTCTGTCTTCCTGTCTTTTACATAAGAACATAAGAAATTTACAAACAAGAGGAGGCCTTTCGGCCCATCAAGCTCGTTTGGGGAGATCTTAACGAATAGCTCAGAGTTGATAAAATCTTATCTAGCTCTGATTTAAAGGAACCCAGGGTTTTAGCTTGCACAACATGAACTGGAAGACATATTCCGTGCACCATTTTGAAAAAATTATATAGTAATGGATTGCCACACACTCTTGTCTATTGCCTTGGGGCGACTATCTATTGAAAGGATCTATGTAAAATACTGAATTTAATATTAGCATTTACATTCTTGACTTTTTCATTTTCTATTTTATTAGTTCGTGAGGAACTTGCAGTTGACTGGCACCCTTTCCAGGGATCTCTCCTTCCCTTTCACTCTTTGCTGCCTGGGATTGGCTGCTGAATAAGCACTTGGAAGACTGGATGACTCTTAAACCTACATATTTTTTTAAAAGTTCCCGGTATTTCATGAGGTTGATGGAGAGGGTTAGCTAACACTCCAGGCTCAGATAAATTTTCATGGTGACTTTTGGCAGTGCTGTAGACTGCAGCACGCCTCTGTGAAGCGGGCCCCTTCAGGCCAGAGTGTGCGGCGTTGTCTCGTCCTTGGGTGGACGCCCGGGCCGGCGTCCTTGGTACTGGGCTGTCACCCTTTCAGCGAGTCCTCCTTCGGAGCGCTCATTAATTCTCTTTATTGCGACATCACCCAGGTCCACGCATTTATTCTCGCCGTCTTTGAAACGCTCATTTGTTGCATTCCCACAGAGCCTTGCATTGGGGGGTGGGGAGTGGGAACATGCTTGAGGTAAATTTTGCCTTGGTGATTAAAAAAGCGGAGTTCTGCCCAGGGGAGGAGAGAGCTAATTATGCGAACATGCGCCTTCCATGAAAAATGTGAAACCTTTTAATCTCCCTCTTTTGGTTAACTGGACAAAAGCAAGCGCTGGTCGCTGACAGGCCTTTTCAGGCCCTGTAGCCGTGTAATTGGTCATAATAATAATGATCATAGCACTGCATTCAGCAAGCTCTGTAATAGAACAGTAAAAGCCAAGGAACTGTGTGTTTCTCTGGCAGTTATTTATCTGGAAGTCTTCACTGTGGCCTGATGCTCGTTCCCTTACCCAAGCTATGTTGGTCTGTCACTGACTTCTCCTCCTCCGCGGTTCTGTGTACCTCAGACCTTCACTGTCCTCCTCCGTGGTTCCGTGTTTCTCAGACCTTCACTGTCCCCCCCGCGGTTCCGTGTTCCTCAGACCTTCACTGTCCCCTCTGCAGTTCCATGTTCCTCAGACCTTCACTTTCCTCCTCTGCAGTTCCGTGTTCCTCAGACCTTCACTTTCCTCCTCTGCAGTTCCGTGTTCCTCAGACCTTCACTGTCCCCTCTGCGGTTCCGTGTTCCACCCTTGGTGACCGCGGCACACAGATATGCTCACAGGAATGCTATGGCAAATGCCAGTGGTCAAAGTATCTTTTACTGTCAACTTCAGATGCATGATGCATGGAGTCATACCCTAAAGTGGAATATTATCCTCTTTGGTAGTACTAATGAAAAGTAATGAACAGCATATACAATAGACATGGGCATTAAGACATTAAGATGAAAACGAAATAAATCATCCACCTAATTGGTGGGGAAAGATTGTGCAAATTTGGCAGAATGTGCAATAAATAAATAGATTTTAGTTCCGGAGTTATAAGTCTGGAGCTATTACTTCTTAGACTGGCAGGGGCCAGACTGTTTAGCAGTCAGACAGTCTGTAGAAAAAAACATTCTTTTAAAGCCCTCAAATGAAAAACTTGTTTTCGACTCCGAGGTTCTCGGGGTCGGTCTGTTTGTGTTTATATTTCTGACTTTTTTTCTTTTTTCTTCTGTTTTCCGACAGGTAGAAATGAAGATGTTGTAGTTGACATTTCAGTTTTCCCCCTTATTTGGAATTTCTCATTTCCTGTCATGCCGGAGTGGAACGTGACTGATTCAGCAGTGTTGTGGTGATGTTTGTGGTACCAGATGGCCTGGCAGGCTTGGCTCTGCAGCCCCCTCCCCAACATGTGCAGACAAACATGAGGTCACAGCCTTAAGCAATATCCTTTCATTCTCTTTCTAATCACTTATCCTGCTCAGGTTTGTGGGAAAAATATCATTTCATATAAACAAAAAATCCTTTCAGGATCTTTGTCTATGGCCTTCCTGTGCCTTCGTTTATAAGGCATGATTGATGCCATCTGACGCACTATTGTTCTTTGGCGTGCTTTCTGGGTCTGATCCCCTGTTTCACCTCTTGCAAAGACTGGTTTCTGACTGATCAGGCCCAGAGCTGACCGTCTTTAAACTGATTTGAGCTGAGGACTTTCAAAGAGCTTTGAGGTAGAGCCAGGTTACACCAAACCATCCTGAGCAGCAGCGTCCGTCAGACACAGCTTCCAGAAATTTCTGTCACATCTATGGATACGGCCTCCAGACCTTCAGTCGCTGCTTCCAAATCATCCCAGATCATATGTGTTCAGGAAAACCCGGATCTATATCTTTGGACTCATCAAGGCTTCATCCAATTCATTGCAGTGAGTTATATTTTGTCATGACTGTCAGAGCCCTTTGCATGAATTCCAGTCGATTTCAGAGCAAATAACTGGAATAGAGTTTTCAATAGCTGACCGCCTGCATTCATGTCAGTGAAGGTTGATGCAAAGATGTCATCTACAGCGAATCACCAAATTTTCCAACCCACATTCTTCGCATTAATCCCCGTTAGAAACATGACCTTTCATCTTTCAGTCTTCATCATTTCTGATGCCGTGTTAAAACATTTTCGACACCAAATCCTCACGCTGAAACCAGACATCAGATTGCATTATGTTGCGTGTGAAATATTGCGCCATGTTTTGCTGGAAAGATGGGCCCTTTTTCCACAAAGCGCACCCCTTACAAGCAGGTCCCACTGCGTCTCGCAATAATCCAGTTAATCACGCTCCAGACACGTTCTGCGGCCAGTACAGGATGGGAACAGCGGACCAGCAAGCTGCACAGCGACCTGCTGACAATCCCAACTGTCAGAACAATGTCAGTCTGGGCTCATCATTAAAACTACACTTATATGTGTGTTAAAATCCTATCCCTTGTTTGAGCCTCTGCATCTGGAAGCTTGTTTTTGTGTGTAAGAGGTCATGCAGGTTCTTCTACATGCTTTGAAACAGTATAAACTGTGTAAATTAAATAGAAAGTGAGTTTGCTTATTTGTTTTTTTATTTTGTAGTTATCATTCAGTGAATGTGTTAATGTAACAATCATTAGAAAGTCTCCACAGTAGTGTGTCTGTGTCTGTATGTGTCTGTGTGTGTCTGTGTGTGTGTCTGTGTGTGTGTGTGTGTGTGCTCGTCTATTCGCCCTGTTCACAGTTCGCAGACACACACGGTTACATCTCCATCTTGCACTCCATCCGGCCCCTCACTGCCCCGTCTCCTCCTATTAATATCCACTCAGCTTTTCGCCAGCCTTGCGGATAAACCCCTTCGCCTCCTGGCCTCAAACACCAACCCACCTTGTAACCTTTACACACGTGCTGCCGGCCACTTCGAGGCCACATTCAGTTCACAGTCACAGTGAGAGATGACAGGATCATGATGTGGCCTGGAATCCGTCCTCCCTGGTGCACCCAGGACAGAATGGCAGTCCATAGTGGGACACACACCAGTACTGTTCAACCCATTAGGCGACAGGTGAGGGGGTGCAAACTTAGCATGGCTGTTTCACTTCGTCACCGCCAGGGGGCGCCATTGGAGACACTTAATCAGGATGGGCTTTGAGCTGTACTGGCACACACACAAACACACACACCTTGGGTAATTAAGAGACAACAATTACCCTGTTTAACACAGTCGGAAGCTTGCTCTGTACAGGGAGACCATGCAAATTACAGAGAGCAGAGGCAAGATACAAACCCCCAATCCTGGAAGACTGAAGCGACTGCGAGCCCAACGTGTGTTCGAATAAATCCCTCAAATTTCCAAATGAATGCTGCTCACTTTCAAGCCAGATTTATCTGTCTGCATAGAGGGATTCTTCAGATTTCCCTTATTTGTGAAACCTGGGATTAAAATGTGATTTCCAATGCCTACAATGAACAGATTGTCTCTGACAAAAGAAAATACATAATATATTGCTACAAATGTATCTTTGCGTCTGAATAGCTTCCACATTCTTAAAACTACACTGTGGGTTAATCTAGTAATTAACTCTTTATTTTTTAATATACATTCTCCCTTCTCAGCTAAAAAGCTTCCCACGTGGCAGTGTCCCGGTCCAGGGATCCTGCGGAGAGTTACCGTTGGATACTGCCGGTATATCCCGGCGCCTCGGTCTGTTACGGTCGCAGGGTCTGGCGCGAAATGGGAGCCGCATCCTGTCTCCGGCGGCGTGGCTTTTAATGTACCGTTTGTGTGCACAGACCTCTCCGGCAGAAACAGCCACTGCGGCATTACTACAACTTGATTACGAAAATAAATTATGGAATATATAGAGTCTTTTAACTATTGGACTGAATCCACGGCCCATCACGATGATTTATTGTATGCTTAGCCACTTTGATAAAATGCAATATTATTTATAACGCACGAGCGGAGCTCCATGAATTTTACGCTTTATAGTAGAAAAACTAATAAAAATAATCACGTGAAAATAAAATGCGAATTAGTTTTTCCAACAAGTCCCTAACAAATGACGTTGAATCATCATTACTGAAATGAGGATTAGTAATTAAAATAAATGTTTATTTTAAGATTCCTCTGGCACACAGTTTACTAACTTCCCCCGGTATCTCGGGAAGTCGGCAGAAAGCTGATTCCTCGCCAGGGAGCTCAGCATCAATGCATCGTCACAGACAGGCGGATCCGGTGTGATATCCCTCGGACGTGATGGCCAAGCCCACGGCAGCTGCATCCACCCTCCACCTCCACCCTCGGCAGCTCGTCCCTCCCACCCCTTCGCCAGGCTCTGCTGCGCTGTCCCACTAAAGGCGATTTCAGCACCGGGACAGATCCCGCACTGTCGGATGGCAACATGGCGACAGAGGTAAGCATCAGCGGATCGCTCCATGAAAGCGGCATACCTCGGCTGCGATCTCCTGTATTTATTTTAGGAAACGCGCCGAACAGGGATCGCTCATAGACACGATTTGCCCGGCACGCTTCTCCTTTATCGAGAATAACGCCGGATCATTCGAGTCCGGATGAATAGAAATTTTAACCACAAAAAGTAAAGGTAAAGGGCACAGGTTTTATTAAAGGAATCGGATAGAGAGGAGATCCCTGGTGCTATTTTTGTCGATTGACAATGGGAACGAAGGTCGTTCTTACAAACGCTACAAGTGCACGCTGGACATTCAGAACCACATAAAATATATAAAACTGTGGTACGATCATGAAAGAAAATCGGTCCTAAATTATATCATTCAGTCCGCGAAAAGGATGGGGAGAGTCATGCAAATTAGTTAATTAAGAAGCAAAACGCTTTCCGCGCTGACGTTTTAAACTACACAAGATCAAGGCATTATGAATTTAGGAAACTAAATCCGTGTAAGTATGCATGAGCCTTTGTGACTGCGGTATTTGTCCTGGCGTTTTGTGGTTGGGGCTTTAAAGTGTGCTGCATGCTTCCTGTTTACCGTGCACTGCTGTTGCATGCAAGGCGCGATGCGTGACGCGCGCTTACACTGTTGGGAGGCTGAGCCGGATATGGCTCCGCTCCGGGAGTGTTAATCTTCGTGGGTGGCTGGCTGGCTGGGGGTGTCACACCTTTGTCTGCCGGATCTAGCAGGTTTATCGGCGTGCAGGTTTTGGAACTGGGTCCGGGGGCGACGCGTGCGGTCCGTCAGGACCGTGGACAGTTGCTTCATACATATGCAAGCATTTCATTTTTGCATACACACTGTTAGTCCACAGCTGGGACAGAGTAGCATGTACATTTGTACAAAAGAATCAGTAAATAATTATATCCTATAACTTATGTATATGCAGTATTTATGCGAATAGCGCCAGAGAGTAATGCCTTGTGTTAATATTCTCATAATTTATCGATGGTAATGGATTTATGTCTTTCTGAATTTAATAAATCTCCGCTTTGAATGGTGCTTTGGCTTTGCCTGAAAGCAGTGGAGGTTTCAGTTAGACGAAGTGCTTTAATGGGAATCGATGGAAGGGCAAAGCCGGATGCCCGTGTTTCTGTCCTCTCTGCTGTTTGAGCTGTTCGGCGCATGATATAATTTTTTTTTTTTTTAAATGAGATCTGCACCTTCTGAGCTTTTTCCAAGCACGTGTTATGCTTCACTTATGATTGTCTCGTTTTGCTAAAATGTACAGATGTAATAGGCCTATATTTAAATTATTTAATCTCACTTCCCGCATTAAAAACTTCGAAATATCCCCGGTCTTTCACTAAATTAAAGGCATTATAGAAACCGGTACAAAAGTACCACTGAAGGCTATATGCACTAGTCTTTTACTAGGTGAAACATTTTTATTTTGTCTTTTGGAGCAATTTAGAGTTAATTCTAAACTTTATAAATGTTCCCACACAGAGGACTTATTGTTCTCGTCATTAGGCGTGATCTGAGGGGGGGTTACCTTTCTAGGGGGGACCTTTGGCTCACTTCGGCATGTCAGGTACAAACGGACAGATCACCGTGCTGAGGATCATTCAGTCGCAGAAATCACGCTCCCGAATCGTTGTGAATGGCGGCACAGTCCACGTCCACCGGAAGATCCGCCGCGCGTCAGGCTCCGTCTCCAAAGCAACCGCGTGTGGTTCCGACCCGCTGCTTGCTCAGCGTTGGTAGGACCGTGTCCCCCGCATAGCTATAAAAATAGCACGCGAGAGAGGGCGTCTGTAAGCATGCGCTCCTCACCACAGTCCCAGGTGTCCTTATGCTTGTCCTTTCAATCCCCACACGTGTCACTGTCCCGGTGAAACGAAGGAACCATATAGCTTATGTGTATGGCAGTCTGATTGATTTATTGATCTTCTGATAGCGGTGATGTAGCTTGAGTGCCAGTGTAAATGTCATCAATGATCAGGTGACTTTGCAGCTGTGACCCTGAGGGCAGTCCGGGGCAGGACCCGAACTTTGACTTCCTGTACTGACACGGCTGGGGTATCGAACCTGCTTTCCACCAAGTGGAAGCTAGTTCAAAACCCCTTCAGAGTTCTTAAACCTGACTACCGGTGGGATGAAAGTTAGCTTAACGTGAAACATCCGGCGGTCGTATCCTTCCATCTGTATGGCTGCCAGGATTTACAGTCCTGGCAGAAGACGTCATGGGCGTCGTTAGGTCCAATTGTTCAGGGATATAGGCCTGGTATTTTAAGCCGAACCCTGAGTATTTTAGCCCCGATGCCAACCTTCCTTCAAAAAAGGAATAAGTCAAGCCGCAGGTAAACTTCACTTAGCCCCTGACCTTTTCAATAGCTAGAAATTCCCCTGGAAGACGCTAATGTGGTGAATAGCTTACCTTGATTTTTATTTGTGCCCCCAGGGGGCCTGAACCTTCTGGATAATGGTAGTGGTGCGAGAGTGTCCCTGAAAAGGGAGACAGACACCCAGGTCACTTGTGTCTCATGATCAAGCTACTCAGCTTCTCCTGGTTCCCGCCTCTTTTCAGTGTCCACCAATCGGCCGTCAGATTAGCTGATCCCTATATTCAGCTCCACAGGAACAGTTGTACCATACATTTGAGTATGCCCATTTCGGCTTTTATTTTTCACAGGTGTGCCACTGTTCTCCTGTAATGCTTGTGTAACAGGTACGGCCCGGCCATTGAGACGCGCTGTATAGATTGCCAAAGCTTCCAGCACTACGGGGTCTGACAACAAGCTTGGAATGAAGCAGGGGATGCTGGGAGACCCAGCCATGGAGTTTTCCTCTCCTGCAGAGTGCCAAGAATTCTGCATCCAAACACAATCGATTATTAATCATGTGCTTAATGTCAACACTCCCGAATGTTATTTCACACGCTGTCCCCAAAGAAGCAGCTATCAGTCGCTCCAGGAGCCCTGCTCCGAGGCCCGGTCTTTCCACAGCATGAGAAGACGTCCTTGGGATCGCTGGGAAATTAGCGGCCGCTGGGCTCAGACGACGTCAGCGTCCTTGGGACCGAGAGCTGAAATTCGAGGATGCAGGACGCTTTGACGGTGGTGACGGCATTTCCCCGGGGGTGGGGGGTATCAAATGCTCGACGCCATCGTGTAGAACAGCTTGTGAAGGGTGCGATGCCGACCGCGGAGCTTGGTTACACGCCAAGTCTCACAGGCTCGTTGTAACGGTATCCAGAGATGGGTACATTTAAGGGGAAAGACTGGGGCATTTCAGAGGTGAGACTGGGGCATTTCAGAGGTGAGACTGGGACATTTCAGGGGTGAGACTGGGGCATTTCAGGGGTGAGACTGGGGCATTTCAGGCGTGAGACCGGGGCATTTCAGGGGAGAGACTGGGACATTTCGGGGAAGAGGCTAGGGCATTTCAGGGGTGAGACTGGGGCATTTCAGGGGTGAGACTGATGTGGCTGGAGACTGGGTCGCAGCTTGCACTGGGCATGTTTCACAGCTACTTTGTTTAATATCTGAAACCTGTTGGTCAGCTTTGACTTTGGGATCATCGCCATTTTTAATGAGGTTTATCGTATACTATGATTCTTGAATTACACAGAAAAATCCCACACATCACATTTTTCCAGAATTGCAAGGAAGTGCATCAATTTTGTCCACTGGATCCCAGAAAAGCAGCAGTTTGGGGCCCCTGAACCCATGAGAGCTGGTTACACTGTGATGATATACAGCGTACCAGTTCAGTGGTGACAATGTACCTGAATGAAACTGTGATTATCTATGAATGACTAATTTAACGGATAATTAATGTCTCACTGGTTAATCTCTTATCATTTACTATGCTATTGATTAAAATCCAACCATACGTGACTGACTAATAATCTACTAGTTATTAGACTAATACTATGTCTAATACTAATACATGTCTAATACTAGTTATCAGACGTGCGGTCGTTTTCCACACCTTGAATCAAAACTCCACATCATTAATGGTGTGAAATGCAGCGACTCATCTGGCCAAAACCTTATGATTGGACATCGTCTTGGTAACAACTGATGAGCTGAGAGACATTATGACGTCATGCTTTGTGCTGCAGTTGTGGACCTCAAACAGTCAATGCCGATATTAAAGTACAGCATTAATGGTCAGAAGCTGGTGCGCATCGTTAAATTTGTGCCCTCGCCTCTGTTTAAAGTACAAAAAGTCACTAAACACGTCTCTGTGGGGAAGGCAGTGTCCCCAGCACATGTAATCGTCCTTACTAATAAAAGAATACAATTACAGCCATTGTGATAGCAAAGCATCAGTAACTTTTGAGGAAAACAGGGCTGTGATGGAGATGAAGCCTTGCAGTGTCCAAAAAGAGCACTCTAGTTTTGTCAGAAGGTAATTACTACAAGAGAAATACCAATCAGTCCTCTGACAGAGCTTTGCATAAATGAGAACATCTACCATGTTTACATCATCAGCTGGGATGATTTAAGTAAGTTCTTTAGATACTGTACATGGCAAAACTTTTTGCAGTTTGACTGTCGGTGACGGAATGACGCACCCCTTCGCAGCCTTTACTCACTTATGGCTAGGGATTTGCTTTAATCCCATGAACGCATGTCTGTTAGTGATCGCATCTAACAAAGTGTGACTTCACAGAACTTGCTGTCAGACAGCATGTCAGTTTTTCACTACAGTACAACAAACGACACTGCATAAGTAGCAGAGAAGCGGCCAATCGGCAGATAGAAAAATGTCAGGTGACAGTTTTTGGCTGAAATGTGAGTGGAAGTGTAATAATTTTCGAGGATAATATTTCGGAGGGAATTTTTTTGGGCCTGCTGGATTTAGTTTTGTTGAAGGACGATGATAGTAACTGTTTAAACGTGAGGGACCCTGGAGTCAAAATGAACCCAGCCATCTGGAGTCTGCTCAGGAGGTCTATCCACAGCACCCCTCCTCCCCAAAGAGTCGCTAGAGAGGTCACATTTCGGCAGGGCAGAGTTCAACCTGAATACACCGGAAATCAGAGGTGGCTTTTATCTGGTGTTTAAAGATCCAGATTCATCCTGAAGGTTGCTGGTTCGAGTCCCCCTGTAAAGGTCACTTTTAGTGAGGGGCTCCGAATCACTCTAGTGGTATAAATGGGGAAACTGGACATCGGTTTGAAGAAAAGCGTGAGCTAACACACTCCCGGTCTCATACATGAGGGAATGTGACTGCTCGCACTTACGCATACCTGCTAACTGAATTGTGAAAGCATCAGGGACTCCAAAAAATCCATGTTCCCGAGAACGTTGGCAGCTGCCGGCTGTATCAGTCATTCCCCATAAAACGGTGATAAAAAAGGACCTTTAGTTAGTTTTAGAAATCTACTCTTTAACCGAAGAGCTGCAAAAGTCTATGGAGCGTGTGAAACACGAGTCTCACGGGGGAAAGTGAGAATGGCACAGTGAGGCGCAGTGGGCGCCGCTGGAAGGGCACGAGGCCAGGGAGGGTTTCACTAACAAGCAGACGCACACACACACGCAGACTCACACAATCGCGCACATGGCACAATGCGGCCGTTGTTCGCCAGAAGCCACCAGCGTGGGTGTGTCAGGTGTACCCTCAAACGGCACTCTGTCCAAAACGAGTCTGGGTGGTGAAACAAGCACTTCACTGGAAAGCCCAGAGCAGCAATTGACTGGGAAATGCCATCTGCAGTAGGGCCTGACAGCTCGACCCCACTCTGCCTGGCAAAACCCAATTCTCTGGTCCAGATCTGCCACGCAGTCCCGTGTGCCAGATGAAATCAAATCCAGCAGCTTGAGGAGAGGTAAGGAATGCAGCTGGAAAATATTTCCTTTGATGTTTATAAATCTGGTCAGGTGACTGGGTGCATGGGGTCACATGACCTTTCTAGAACACATGACTAAACACAATTAATGTGGCTATTTATATAGAGGATGGTCAACTCTTTGCAGAAAGTCATGCAAAAAGTGACAGATCCTTTCAGTAAAATACCCAGTATAATATGCACGGGTCAAATGTAGTGGAACTAATAGTTTTTTTAAAAATAGCACGCTACATTGATGCTGAATTTAAACACGTTTGTTTTGGAGACCTGTTGGTGGCCTCATGTCTGTGGGGTGTCCCTCGACTCAATGGCCATAGACCGCTGCAGACAGATGGCGCGTAAAAGGTCAGTGTGAGAGCTGCAAGGGGTTTATGGTCTCCTAAGAGCAATGTTTCCCAATCCAGTCCTCGGGAACCCACAGCCAGTCCACATTTTTGATCCCTCCCAGCTCCTGTAAGAGTATTGTGGCATCAGCAGGCCCTTTTCCTGCATTCCTCTTTAGGCTCGCGGGTCATTCGTTTGACGTCGGCTCATGGAAATCAGTTGGTCTCTGGGAAGGAGGGAACCCTCTGTGCACATCAGAGCTTGAAGACGCAGGGAGGACATACAGTAAACATACAGGGGACTTACAATGGATATACAGGGAACTTACTCACAGGGGACTTACAGTGGACGTACAGGGGACTTATAGGGGACTTACAGTGGACGTACAGGGGACTTACAGTGACCAATGTTTTCAGCATTACAGCCTAATTATGATCGTTCTCTGATCAGTAATGTATCTGCAGACCTTCCTCTGTGTTCCTGAACTTTAGAGAAGGTCTTTCAGAGACTGCGGTCTTTCCGTTGCTCTGTGAATTCCTGGGCATCTGTGACATCCATTTCTTATTTGAATAATACTAAAAGGACAGTTTTGCGTTTTGAAACGAGTCCCTAATTAGCATTAATCACTGATTAATTATATAACACCCAGATGTTATGGACGCATGTTCCAGGCATTGAATATGCCTCAGATTAGGCACACGCACACGTGCAGATGGACTGAAATGCAAGGCTGCGTGTGGCAGCTTGCAGCTCTGGCAGACTCTATGACCGCAAATCGCTGAGTTTGGTCCATATTCCCTGTGTAATAAAGCCAGGAATGCACTCCCTCAGTTTTCCACCTGTTTTTGTCCTTTGAGAACTGTCATGGGCACTTTGAGTTCATTATGAAGTGGAGCAATAGGTGGCACTGCAGATAATGACGTCGCTCTGAGTTTTTAGTGTCAGCCCCAGATGGGGTCCAGCTTAACTTGGCACTTAACCTGAATGCCCTCAGTAAAACACAATGTCATAAAAGTCATTTATGCTAAAAATACTGGACGTACAAACACAATAATAATGAGATTTTCATCCGTTTTTAAGAATGACGACCATTTTTTCTCTGCTTCTCCAAGTTCCACAACCTTCAGGAGCTGCACCACAGCGCGTCTCTGGCCACCAAGGTCTTCATTCAGAGGGATTACTCTGAGGGGACCATCTGCAAGTTCCAGACCAAGTTTCCCGCAGAGCTGGACAGCCGGGTGAGCATCCCCCTGCCCCCCAACCCCGCCCACAAACATCACCCTATATCCCTCCAGTGCCAGTCAACTCATTAGACAACATAGATGGCAGCCTACGGTGCAACACAGCAAGCTGGTTTCGCTTTGACTCGGACAGGGAGCGGGACAGACAGAGAAATGCAGACTGACCGACAGACAGACACAGACAGACATATACACAGACAGAGACACAGACCGATAGACAGACAGAGACGTAGTCAGCCCGACAGAGCCACAGACAGACAGAGTGACAGACAAAGAGACGCAGACAGACAGAGATGCAGTCAGACAGACAGAGCCACAGACGGACAGACAGAGCGACAGACAGAGAGACACAGACAGACAGACAATCCCGCTGAGCATCAACTCAACAGACAAACTCAAGTGAGATCTTCACATATATTATAAGGTGCTAAAAAATATATATATACCAGAATAAAACAGATGGAAATTGGTTTAAAAGTGCCTGGAAAGGCCTGAGCACAAATATCCCTCCTGGGGGAGGTTCGGGTTTTTGGTTAACAAATTTACAGCAGAGCTGTAACCCGTTTAAGAGCCTCGCAGGAAGACGCCTGTGGGGGTATCACGTTTCCACGGTGTTTAGGGCTCGCTGGGGAGGCGGTGCTCCCCGTTACAGCCCCCGCTGTTTATTAGTCTCATTAGGAAGCGGCCCCAAGGGTCGGGGTGTGTTAAAACCTGAGTTTTCCAAGCTCGTGGGCGCCACAAGCAGCTTGCCCCCCCCCACGCCAACTCAGCTGAAAAGGGGAAAAAAAGTCGATTTCAAAGTGTCATGCACATTAATTAACTCTGCCGAGGTGTTAATAAACCATTGAGGGGTGCCGTGGATGCACAGCAAGGGTGGAGGGGGGGGGTCGCAGGAAAAAAAGGATATTTTTAGGATGGGTTTGGCAAGCAAAGTTGCCCCTGTTAATTAAAAATAAACTGAGAATAACAATGCCAAAAAGAGAGAAAGAGAGGGGTAGAAACGGAAGGAAAAACAGACGTCAGGCAGCTTTAGCATAAATTAAGATCCCAGCAGAGATGACGGGGGAGGGGTCCGGAATCTGTTCAAAATCACGTTTTATTTCTCGGGGACTAAAAAAGACAGGAAATGATGAAAAGAATGGAGTTGTGGTAGCCGGAGGAGAACCACTGATGTACCGTGTAATTACAAGAGATGGTGTTAGTAAGATCCCTCTGTCAGGTGTGTACTGTCGTATGAAAATGTGACCAGGAAAGTTCTAGAAACATAGGCTGACCTCCTGAAGCTGGACCTTGTGCTTGTGTCGTCCTTGCGCATGCATGCAGATCGAGCGTGCCCTCTTTGAGAACACGGTGAAGACGCTCAACGATTACTACGCGGAGGCCGAAAAAATCGGCGGCCAGTCGTACCTGGAGGGCTGTCTAGCCTGCGCCACGGCGTACGTCATCTTCCTGTGCATGGAGACGCGCTACGAGAAGGTGAGCAGCATGAGCTAATGCTAATGCTAACATGGCCCGTGAGCTCCTATCCAACCGTGGGACCCCATTGGAATAAGCAGGAGGATTAGTTTGCTTGGATTTGAACATGTGAATCCCCAGGAAGCCAATCAGAAAGCCAAGGAATCCACAGGGAGCCGATCAGGAAACCAAGAAATCCACAGGGTGCCAATTAAGGAACCAATGAATTCTGAGATCAGAGACCCTGTCTGGCAACCAAGAAATCGCTAAATCAGTGAGCCAGTCTGCCAACTAAGGAATCCCTAAATTAGACAGCCATTCAAGGAACCAAGGGATCCCCAGATCAGGCAATCATTTGGGGAATCAAGAAATCCTCAGATCAGGGAACCAATCAGGGAACCAAGGAATTTCTTGATCAAGGAGTCAATTGGTTGAACAATGAATGGCAGCTCAGAGAACCTATCAGAAAATGAATGAATCACCAGGTCAGGGAAGCAGTGTGTCCCTGGCCTGAATTCTGAGGGATGACACACTTAATGAACAGTACCCACCTCTGTATGCTGACCCAGCTTGCAGTACTTCTGCAAAGCAGCCTCTGTCCTGTGATTATGGAATGTGTTTAATAATACATACCGCTTTTTGGACATGCTTGGATGAATAAATATTTTATTCAGTTCTAAAGTAATAAATATTTGATATTAAATATAATATCCAACTGGATCCAGCTGGAAAAACAGATGACCAAATATAAAGTGCTGATGCTACGGTTTGAGGCTTATTACCCCCAAACAGTCTCAGAGAATGTGAACAGCACCCCCAACACACTGCACTCTGTCTCCAGAGCCCTTGACTGTTTCTTAATACCAAGAACACAAAGGTCGTGCTTGTGGTCTTGGCAAGACCAGTCTTGCTAACTTGCTTCCCAAGAAGGAACTTGGGGTGCAATGAATTGTGGGATTGGTCTTGTTTGGTGAGGATGCAACAGATGCATTATTGATATTTGGGGTGGAGCAAGACAAACATCTGGGGATTTATACCCTCCTCTGTACATCTTTTGTTGAGTATTGGATCTGGTCTTCAGCAATTACAAAAGACGGGTGTACGAGAACATGAGTACGATGAAGTTCGCCTATTGAGAAACACGCTTTGCTGTCAAAAGCAAACTTATTAGGCACTCTGGTGTATATGTAGGTGGATATATCATGCTAAGGCTCAGCAAGTCAGATGCTACATAGGGAGCAGGTCCAAGCAGCAGAAGGTGGTTGTGCTGAGATGGAGGACAGTCGGTCCCCTGAAACAGTCACTGCCTCGTTTTCGTTGTTGGTCTGGCTTTGGCTTAGTAGTGTGAGGGTCCTGATCATTTATGGGCTGAGGTATTTACCACGGTATTAAGAAACATAAAAGTCCTACTGGATCATATATCCACTAGTTGATGTTTGTCTAATTTCCTGGAATTTTGAACATGGAAATGTTCATACCATGACCAGCACCAGAACCAAAAACGACCCGGTATGTAGCCTATTGACCACCAGAATTTTAGCAATTTCTAGGAATTTTAAACAGATTTGAAGAATAATCTCTGTATATGTGTCAAATTCCTGAATATTAAAGACAAGCCCTTTATGCCCCCATTAGACATAACCCAGACACGCCCCAGCTTGTAGGGTCCAGCTGCCGCCACTCCAGCTTGTGGGGTCCAGCTGCCCCCGCATACCCCTCATCCGTCTTTCTTCTCTGTTATTCATCCCCATCATGGCACACACACCAGGTTCACTGTTTACCATTTTTAAGCAGCTGGGGCATCTGCTTATGTGTCCGCTGGCTGGCTGCATCCCTATGGTCTAACAGCAGTTCCCCTCCTGGGATTCCCCCCTCCTGTTCAGGGATGTGTTCCTTAATGATGGCACCATCCGCCTAGCCTTACTTCCCACCATTTGCTCGAGGTGACATCACAGTCACAATCACATCACAGTCACGATCACATCACGGTCATTGATCCTGACAGCAGATGGCATGAAGTACCAGATGAGGCTAATTTCAGCCCCGGGGCATTTATTTAGAATGTCACAGCCTGTGGTCTTGTCGTGCAGACCCTCACCTCCTCATTGCTCCTGTGCTGAGCGGATCTGAGGTCTCCTTACAGAAACAACAAAAACATGGTTTCCCAGATCATTAGCGCTCCTCTAATTAGCCATGGCCTGTATGCACACCACTGCCAAAAGCTAATGAAGCGAATCTGAAGCCCTGGATCACATGGTACTCCACAGGGCTACGAAGGGGCTGTTTGTCATTATCATCAGGTCAAAGGTCGCCTTGCACAGCACAGTGTGGAGGCGAAAGCGGCGCGTGGTCCTGTGCCATGGTGCCTCTATTGTGCTTTCACTTGAAACTATGCTAGAGACTGAGAGAAGGCAGATTTCAGTTCATGAAAAGGCCAAAGACCTCTTTGGTGCTGGATAGACTCCTCCTCAGCCACAGTCCCCAGCTAAAGGATGGCAACTGGTTGGGGGGGGTCTGTATTCTGCTTCCTGTCCATCTAACTGTCTCTGCAACCTGCTCCCCCCCCCCCCCCAGGTGCTGAAGAAGATCTCCAAATACATACAGGACCAGAACGAGAAGATCTACGCTCCCCGGGGCTTGCTCATCACAGACCCCATTGAGAGAGGCATGCGAGTGGTATCCTTTTTCCAGAATCTTCCGGGATGTTTCCTCTGCTGACTTCTCCAAAAGGCGAAGGAGAACCAGAATGCTAGCTTGGTGAAATGTCTCTCTTTCCATCATTTACTGTTTTTAATGGCTTGTTGAACCCACCCAGCTGACATCAAAGGCAAAGCATCTAGCTGCACTTTCAGCAAATGGCGACTACCAAATCGCATTTTCTCACAGGTTATTATGTGTCAGCCATCTTGGTTCAGACACAGATGATGACACAAATGAGAAAAAATAAAATACTAAGTCATATGTCGCTATTTCATCAATCCTCACTCCATATTAAAAACAGCACTGTGCTGAAAAGCTGTAGTGCCAGCAGTCTGCACAGGTGTATTTGTGTTTCTGATTGAAATACTGGCAGGTTTTTGATAATATCAGTGCAGTTTACTTTCCAAAGGACAGATTTAATGAAGCATAAAGTTAGGCTGGACTTTGGGTATTCCTACCTGACAGCTCATTGTCAAACACTAACCCTAAAGCCTAATCTAGCCACATTCGTACCTTTCGTTCTGAATTTCTCAGGTCTGACCTGCAAATATTTTTAGCCAAAATCGTTATGGTCACAAAAGTACAGGTAGCCTTCAACTTATGTAAAATCAATTTAAATGGACTTGCGCAAAAAATATCGGAAATACACAGAGTTTATGTGTATTTTGCGCTAACGCAAAAACGTAACATACACCTGTAAGTAAATCTGCAGTTTAATCATTACAATTTTTTAATATATGTTTTTTAGTACGTATTACTAGTGTATTTTGGCTGATATGTTTTTTGGTATAAGGTGTCTTGAATAGCATAGGTAAAGGTTTTTGGAAGGGATTACTTACCCCAGTCGAGAAGAGCCTGTATACCTAAAAAACACAAAAATGTACCCAGAAGATGGTATTTGGATTCTTCCAGTGCCGTTGTTGGGTCTGGGGAGGTGTGGGGCTGCCAGTGGGGATGGTGATATCTGCGTTGTGGAGGAGGGGGTTGCAAGGTGGGTAGTTCAGGTCCAGAGAGAATAAGTCTCCAGTCCAAGATTTTGTTTCAATCAAACTGTTGAGTATAAAGAGTCACAGGCACAGAGTACTCAGCTGGTTGGTGGAAACAAAATCCTGGACTGGATTTTTACTCTTACATACTGAACTACCCACCTCTGGCAGTGCGTTTGACCCTTCACCCCACTGTGCGCCCAGATCGAGATCTCCGTCTTCGAGGACCGCGGCTCCAGTGCCTCTAGCTCGGGCAGCAGCTCCACCAGCAGCAGCAGCAGCGGTCGATGACTGGCGGAGCAGCACCAGGGGTACGGGTACCGGGGGGCAGAGGCACTCCCCAAGATCCGCATGCTGAAACATGAGAGCACCCGATTCTGAGCCGGGAGCAGCGCCGAGGGCAGGACACCGCACCGCGCTGCAGCCAGGAGCTCACATGCACGCACACACACACCACATGCTCACCCCGCCCCACCCCCGCTAACCCTGTCTCTGTGGCCATGTCTTTCATCCGCCATTTACAGAAATGCAAAGTTCAGGTCCAGAAAGTACAAATCCAGACCAAAGTTTTGTTTCAACCAACCTGTTGAGCATAATGAGTTACATTCACAGAGTACTGAACTGGTTGGTTGAAACAAAACATTGGTCTGGATTTATACTTTCTGGACCTGAACTTTCCACCTCTGGCAATTTACACGTGCTGCTTGGTTGGGCTGGCAGGTTTTGACTGTGGCACTGTCCCGTAGTGTTGTCACCACTCACCGCAACTGCTGCGTAGCTCTAAGATGGTCCGAAACAGAATATATGTGGTATATGGTGGCCCAGTAATTCTACACCGGTGGTCAATGGGCTGTCATGGCACTCCCAAACCCTTACCTAGGGGTGATTATTTCCAGGGAGTGAAAGATCATATTGGTCAAACAACTTTATATGACCATTGATAGAAGTCAGACAATAAAAAAACAGAGAAGGACCCACATTTCCACGTATGTGACATGGAGGATCCTCCATACAGGCATCATACAAGAAGATCAGCAGAGATCAGTTCAGCTTGGTGTTCCTGTCATTCCCAGCCCCATTCCAAGCCTGTGACCTCTTTATAAGGGTGATGGTCCGCTTTCCTGGACCCCGTGTGCCCACAGTGATGGAGCCACGGTGCATTATGGGAATGAGCAGATCTCATGATGCCCGACTGGACGTTCCAATCTCAGACCCAGCGCGCTTACAGCTGCACCTTAAACATGACGGAGGTGGACCTGGCTTAACATCCATCAGTCTTTCTTAATGAGATCCTGCAGATTGCCTGTCGGTACAGGAGGCGGAACACCATGCAAATACCTCACGGTGAAATTTAAAACTACAACGCTGAACATCCATCCCTCAATCTTCCAGCCACTTATCCAGCACAGGGTTGCAGGAAAACTAAAAACTACGCAGCCTACAGCGCCACCATAGGGCCTCAGTGGGAACTGCAGGGACCCGAAAGACATGGGAACACAGAAAGCATTAGACAGGAGTTTGGGAGGAAAGCAGAATTCCAGCCAGAACAGCTCATCATCCCATGATCCTCACATTTTGGCTTTCTTAGTCCTGGTCCATTTCTCCTCATTACAATATGCTTCCATCATCACCAGTCATTATTATTATTATTATTATTATTATTAGGCAATTGTTTTTTATTACATCACTTGAATTATTCACAGATCTTCTGTGTTTTGTTCTCTCGAAACTGTCATTAAGTTTATTTTGAGACTCTGAGAGTTTGAACTTCTCCCCAGTACCTGTCCTGCCCCTCCCCCACCAAGCCCCGCTTGGCTTTTTGCCCCCCAGATCTGTTTTTGACTGGAGGTCCTTGGTATATCACAGCATAGCACATAACGCTGGAGGGGGTATGAGGAGAGGGCAGCTGGCTTCTGACAGGGAAGGTGGCGCACTTTTAGTGAATCAGATTTGTTTTCCCACTGGGTAACATGATTTGTGTTTATATAATTTACCCCTTTAATTTATCCTCTCATTTTTCCTCCCCTTTTTGTTTTCAGCACATCACCTGGCACCCCAACAACAACAACAACAACTATTTTTTAACAACTGTTCTGAGCTTTGCACATTTATAGATGTAGCTCATGGTGGGGTCATGTTGGGAGAGGCATGTTCGTTAGCTCCTCCCCCAAGCCCCACCCACACCTAGCCTCACACTGCACACTGTTCAAGTAGCTCCTGTGCCACACCCTTCCTAGCCCCACCCACCACCATAACGGATGCCTTCATGTTTCTCTCCTGTGGAAATACCCAACCTTGGCGCTGAAAAATGGACCCTTCGCCTCCGCTGAGCCTGATGTACAGTTTACAGTGCATGGAGCCATTTCTGTATGCGTGGGGGTGTGTAACGTGGGGGAACAAAAGAAAAAGTCCTAATGTGTTGTTTTAGGTTGTGAAAATAATCATCAGGATTATAACCCCCCACACCTGTAAATTGTTTCCCAGAGGATGGTTGAGTGGGGTGGGGGGTGTTTGTGATATAATGTACAGTATACAGGTACTTTGGGGTGTAAGGGGTGGCGGGTTTTGTGGATGGTGAATTTGGGGGAGATTTGCAGGACAGCAATAGAACCTCCTGGGTGGTAAAGGACAGTCGGGAGGGGGGGGGGTAGTTATTAGTGACCAGTGTGAAAGGGGGGAGGTTATCTGGATAGAGTGTGTGTCTGTCATAGTGTGGTTGGTGTATCCAGGAAGTCCAGGAAGCTTGTGTTTGGTCTGTCTTCGCAAAGATGATGGAATCCAGTCGTCATGGAGCCTCACGCTTCGACAGCGATGAACTGCTTGCAAAAGGTTCCTCAAACTGGTCTTCAACAGGACCATTTTGGCTGGCTGTAAAATGCAGGACATCTTGATTTCTCAGAACTTTGGCCGTGCAAAATGTACCCATTCCTGACGCAGACACATTCAGGAGAGTTTGTAACCAAGCATGAGGTTTAGTAATGTGATCTTCGTTGTGATGTCTATGCATGAGATGGCTGGGGAGAGGGCTAGTCACCAGCTTCCTACTCAGTGTGGTGTTCGGAATGGAGGTGGACTTCGAAAGGGGGCGGAGGGTAGGGCCCAATAAGCAATAGGGGAGAGGTGGGACTATGTATCAAGGAGCCAGTGAGAGGTGGGAGGTATTTATGGACTGGACTATGAACAAGAATTGAGTAAAGAGCCCAATAAGCAGTCAGGGAGAGGTGGGACTATGTATCAAAGAGCCAATGAGAAGGGAGAGATATTTATGGACTGGATCATGAACGAGTGGATGGAGTAAGGACACTATTTGGACTTGGACCAAGTTTACATACCTGTAAATGTATCCTTTGATACAATTGTTTATTTTTGTTGATGTAGCGACCCGTGAAATTGTAGGGGTTTTCAGGAACGTCTTCCTATTGACAGCGACCAGAGAGTTCATGGTCTCCAAAGAGTTTGTGGTTCATCACCTGCTGCAGAAGCCCAGCATCATCAACATTGACGTGTCCAGGACGACACGCTTTGGGTCATGTTTACGCAAGTGTAGTTAATGCTGTGGATTTTCATAAAACAAAATTTGCCGGTGGATACTTACCAGTGTGAGATCGTGATAAATGATGGACACCAAAAGAAACAATAAATGCGATCACTCACATGAGCCGTCTGAGTTTCTGTATGTTTTTTCCATTTATCCTGACCCAGTTTGGGTGGCGTGGTGGCGCAACAGTTAGCACTGTTGCCTCCAACCTGTGGGGCCAGTGTTTGAGGGTTCCATGTGTGTAAAGCTAATTGTAGCTACCGAATCGTCTGTAGGTGTGAGTGTGTCCTGTGATGGGTTGTTGTTCCCTGCTTTGTGCTCATAGGCTCTGTACCCTCCACCACCCTGAATAATACCAGTAGTTGCAGAAAATAGATGGATGGGTGAACCAGTTACAAAAGCTACTGGTATTAATTAAGGCACGAAGTCATGTGTGCTTGACTGAAAATGTATTGTAAGTCTTCAAACATGCTTCCAGGATGGTCTTTAGTACACTTTATTCAGGCTTCCAAGGTTTGTATGCAGAACCACAAAATCTATGTAAGCCATTATTTGCAGATCTTCCATCCATATTGTAACTATGTATCCTGGTTAGGGTGATGGGGTGGGTCTGGAGCCTGTCCCAGTTCTGGCATGCACCCTGGACGTGCCAGTGTTTTGCAGAGCACTCACAGTTATACACGTAATCATATACTGTCGGTCACTTATTGACACCAATTAGCCTGATGGCATGTCTTTGGACTGCGAGAAGAAACCCACACGGCACGGGCAGGATACGCACATTCCACACACATGGAGCATGGTAGGGATTCGACCTCACAACCCCGAATGTGTCAGAGAACAGGGTCTCCTACTGAGCTGCTGATTTGCACATCGAGATTGTTTGTTTTCTGAGTGGCAGAGCTGCCTTGTTTTCCACTGACCTTCTGGGTAAATTCCAGTAGGTCACATGACAGATGGAGACTCAGCATCACTCTGAGCAAACTGAGTTCCAAAAACCAGTATGAATACCGTGCCTGTCGGGCACCTGGAATGAAAACGGCATCACAAGGCAGGCAAGTGGTCAGAGGAGGACTGCGGCAAGTTCAGGGTTTCAGGAGAAGAACCAGTTCCTGAGGGATACACTATCAAAGCTAAAGGACAAAATTTACGTTTGATTTATTCAGCAGACGCTGTATTCTGAAGAAAAGTATGTTTTTGAGAAAGCAGGGTCAAATGGAGCTACAGGCCTTGCTCAAGGGCTAAGCGGTGAAATCGCTCTGCCGACCCTAAAATTAGAACAGATGACCTTCCAATCATAGGCACAGAGTCCTAACCCGCTGAGCCATGTTCTTGAGCTATATAATGAAGCAGAGGAGGATGGGAGGTGTGAGCTGGATTCATGGATCTGGGGATCTGTGAGGAGCACAGCCATCAGCCCTCCGCCAGCGGGATCATCGCCATGGTAACCACAGCAGGAGGCGCCTTGGGACTGGATTGGACTCACAGCCAGACCTTGCAGACACAATCGGAGAGAGCGACTGGGAAGCGCTGAGGAATTCAGAGAAAGCGGAGCCGTCCCCGAGCCCATGGCACCATCCCTGTGGCGCTTTTCCCACGCCGATGTCCCTGTGCCAGGGGAATGAGCTGCTATTTCTCCCCAAACAGCAGAGAGGACATCTCCAGGCCGCTGAGCCTGAGGAGTTTGGCTGGGCTTCCTGGAGACAAACATCAAAGCAGAGCAGCACATTCGCCAACACAGAAGGTCACAAAGTCTCCATTCGTCTTACAGAAGTAAATAAATCGCCATTATTGCATTAAAGAGCAAAGGGTCTTTATGTGCATATGCTGTGGGTATAACTGAATGTGCATAATGACCATTAATCAATGCATAAATCACACATGTACACATACGACCCATTCAATCCAACAAAGACATGATGCATCTGCAAAATAAATATAAGGGCATAATCTTGCCCTGGATATAACATTTAAAAATGCAATGCAGAAGAAAAATAAACTTTTATATATTTTTTAATTTTTTAATTATGTGTCAGTTCTTTTTAAGTTTATACCTCACACAGCACAAGATTCACACTCGCTTGAGCTTCCATTGACTGGCATGTAAACAAGCAGCATATCTTGGTAATTTTTGGCAGGACCCCCAAGGCTGTTCCCACCACTCTGGAAGAGCTGGGGGTCCCTGGAGGACCAATCAAAATAAAGCAGCAACCTCAAGTCAGGAGGCTGCTGTGGACATGAAGACCATCAATTTAGAGTAATCAAGCCACTTTGCTATGAGCTCGCATCTCTCCACAGCTGGACAAGAAGTTCTAAACAGCATGTCAAAGTTCCTCCTCACCCATCATTCATTACCCATTACACAAACCCACGAAGATGTGGTTTCCATTGGCCCTCGTGCTGAGCATTCATGCTTCTTAAAAATTCAATGATCTCCGCTAAGCAGTTTGTATGAATTTTAGGGGGGGCGCAACAGAACAGTGTGCTCCTGGTGCAGATCTTTGAACATCGTGAGTGGGTAAAATACTCCAGATGTATTTCTGAGCATTTTCCAGCTCTTTATCACACATAAGATTCAGAAGACTTGCAGCCACCAGACCACCAAGGACCGAAACATTTCATGACCAAAAATCCGTCTTCCCGACTTCTGCCCTTTGTCTGGCCGCGTTTAGACCACGAGCTCTCAGAATTTATTTGCCCTGCTTTGTTTCGGGGCCCCTTTAAAATCATTTCTCAGATCCCTTGCTTATTAGTTTTGGAGAAGAATCTTAATTTTTTTTGTTTTGACTCTGAGTGGCTGATGCATTTTTTTTTGCTGTTGCTGTTTAGCTCAGATCTTTAATGTAAACAAGGCTTCTGGGTAAACACTGGTAAGCCACAATACCAATGGACACAGGCTGCCCCGGTGACAACAGAAGATTCCAGAACGCTCTCTGGAGACCACAAGAATGCTCTGCTGCCTTCCAGAGATGACAGCTGCTACATAGGCCTTAGTTCCTTGAGATTTTAAATTAAAATAAATGTTTAGCAGAAGTTCAGAAGTTCATCTTCCATGGTATTTATCTTCAGGCCATCAGATAGCCACCCACGGAGGGTAGAACATCATGCATCTTCGATTCTGAGATTCTGAGATCAGACTGAGAACTGGGCCTGTAGGAATCCAATACATGAAATTTATCAGCAATCATCTTCTTCGTGATTGTGACATCATAATCCCTGTTGTTACTGTATAGCTTCTGCAAATCCTTTCCCAGAACGGTCACTCCTGTGTCTCTGTACCAGTACGTCCTTAAGGGTGGTGAGTGGCTCAGTGGGCTAAGTCTCTAGGCATGTGGTCAGAAGGTTGCCTGTTCAAGCCCCAGCTTTGATCGAACAATCATGGGCCCTTGAGCGGGGCTTTTAAGCTCCAGGGGCACGGCATGTTGGCTGAGCTACATGTAACACACACACACACACACCCCCCCCACACTATGGAGAGTAAGATGGGGTCGGCGAAGAGAAGCATTCCAATCTCTCTGTACTTATGGAAAACAAAACTTGCTTATTTATTTTTTTATCAGAGAATGTTGACAAACTTCCTGAGGATCCATCACAGGAGTTTGTGTTCTTGCACCATCTCAGCCGTGACCACACTATAGCCAGGTAGTGAAGCTCATTCACCTGCTCGCTGGTTTATTTCAGCCTCTGTAAGTTCTACTTTGACTGTTCCTTTTGAAGCCAAAGCCTGCTTTCCCTCTGCCGACTCACTTTCTTCCCCTGGCTTCTAGGCGTTGGAAGCACCACTCAGCTGTTGACGTGTCACAACCCGCGATGTTCCGGAGGTCTCCGCGGAAGGCGGCTCTGCGGCCGTTCTGGTCTGATGCTCAAACCGTGACTCACAGCTGAGGGCCTCATTTGGTGTTGGGTCTCTCTGTCCAATGCTATGTTTCATTCCAATTTTTTGTGTACTTTTGTTGTGAGGGTTGTTTTTTTAGCATTTTCATCGGTCTTGTTTTGTAGGGATGGATGTTTACCAGTCCTGCAGAACTCAGACTTGTCCTGAGGAATCAAGCCGAGGAATCGATCCTTCACACCCCCTGCCCCCCCCCCCCAACTCAATAAAGTATTTATCAGCCTCAGAGTCCCTCTGTTTCTCTCCATTCTAATAAAAGTCTCTCCTCTCTTGTCATGAAAGGCTGGTAAAAATATGAAAATTCAGAAAATTCCAAAAAGCCATTAAATGCTAAAAAACCATAAAAATGTTTAAGGTTGGAGTGGATTTCCTAATGCAGTGGTAGGACTTTGCAGTTCTGTTCGGATTTTATTTTCATTACATGGGACCTTGCTCTGCATCATAGAATTCCTCATATGCTGCTTTTCAGCCCTATTTAACTTATCTGGAGCTGGAGATGATATCAGTCTAGGGGTCTGTTACTCTGGAGCTCCCTCTACGTCCCGCTTCCAGGTACTGTCTGTGCCGCTGAGCTCTGGGATCTGCACCAATGTGAACAAAGACAGCAATCGGGCAGCGGGGGCCGCGTGAGAGGGACACGTCACTCCTAGGGATAAGTAAGAACTTTTCCGCCGTCTCAATGGTCTCTTCTGGGAATCTACTCTCCGCCTTAGCAGATTCCCAAGCGAAGCAAAAAAAATCAAAGCTGCTTATCTTTAACGAGGGCAGAAGCTTTACAGAAGAACCTGCCGACGTTGCTCGCGGTTTCCCAGACCTCGTCACAGCTTAACCATCCTTCCGTCGTGACGCTGGTGCCGAGATGATGACAGATACGCTCATTAGTTGATCTGAGTGACACCCGTCAGGGCCGTCGGGTAGAGATGGCACCCTGAGACCGCAGACGCTCACCAGTCTCTGCTCCTGCTTCTCTGTGTTATACGAGAGTCAGGATTTATGTCACAGAGGTATAAAGAAACTCAGGGCAGGGACCACATTCCATTTCATCTTCCTATAGTGCTAATCATTCACCCATTTTTACATTAACTTATTTAGCAGGCCCTATGAGCCAAATCGACATACAATTGAAAAAGTAGGGTCAGTCAGTCCCTGGAGCAATTGTGGGTTAGGGGCCTCGCTCAAGGGCCCAACGGTGAAATCATCCCACCGACTTACGAATTTGAACAGACAACCAACCGATCACAGACCCATACCACTGATTTAGTAGAAGGTCACAGTGAACTGTTTACTATTTAATGAAAGTACTTTTACATATAGGAATAGCATCTTAGCTCAGCATCCTAGGCATCATTTAGCATCCAGTTGAATGGCTGCCCCACTGCTGCTGCATCCAGTACGAACCAGAGGAAGATACTGTCTTTGCCAGATTGATTTTGTCAGAGTGGATCACTAAAGGCATTCCAAGAAAATGTAATTTCCCAGCATCACACAGCATGGCACGTCCAATCACATTCACTCACTATACATCAGTCTTCTTATTATGTGTTATTCATCCTCATGAATTTTATTGGAAGTGGATTTAGATGCCATTGATGTTCACAACAAAATCCTTTTTATCATTAATGGATGTTTAGAAAATATACGTATATTCAAGACAGACTTCATGCTATTGAAAAAAGAGCTTTGCTGTACTGTTTGTGAGAATTTAATACAACCTTAGTAGGTGAGTTTTTGTCATTCCGCAATATTAGCTAAAGTTCATAATATATACAGACACACACATGCATACATCTCTTAACTTCCTCTGCATTTTTTTGCTGTATTTTTTTGCAACTCCTTGGCAGGTTTCGCAGAATTGTTAGAGTTTTCTTTTTACTTTGGCAGCTCATAAGCCGAACCGAAAGCCCGAGATTTCACTTTTTCATTTCACACAGGGATATCTCAGTCATCAGTTCATTCTGCAGATGAAATACAGCTGCTCGTCCCATTCAGACAGAAAAAAAATCACAAATAACCAGATTTTAAGCTGAGGCTATAAAAACACCAGAGAGAGAAGAGATGTGATTTACAACCTGCACCCCCACCTCCCCGCAGCCCTTCTCATTGTGCTTTCTGGAAGCCCTTGGAGAAACAGATGAGAAGATCCCACACTGCTGTTTGGTGGGGGTGGTCTGGCTCGTATGGAGGCAGGACCATTTGAGGATCGCAGGAAACGGATAGTCCAGCATCCCAAGCCGAGCGGGACAGGAAACGGACGGCCTATTATTTAGGCCGTGCTTGCACAAGGACATACATGGCCTGCTAGTTTAGGAAGAGTAAGTGATCTCGTCAGGGGAATACATGACGACATTGTGTAATGACCTCCATTACCACTCACAGGAACTCTCGCAGTTATTGGTTTTCATTAATCAATCATGAGTCTATTGAGTCTCCACTGCAGTGGACATCGGCGCAGTTACACCGAAGCCGCTTTGCCAGCTGGATCGTGCACCGACTTCCCGGCCCGGCGCGATATTAACTCCAGGTTATGAGTGTTCCATCTCCTCTCACCTCCGCATCGGCCAGGGTGAAATTAAATTTTGGGGTGTGTTTAACCTGGAGGTCTGCTCCACGTCTGGGAGAACTACATGCTTATCGCTGACTGGTTTGTCGATACATCTTTAGCCCATTGCTTCCTCTGTCTCATGGGGAAACACCCCCCGAAGAACTGCGTCATTCGTCTAGATCAGGGGTGGCCAATCTAACTCAGAAAGGGCCGGTGTGTATGCGGGTTTTCGCTGCAACTCCCTAATTAAATTACTAATTACTAAGGACTGATTGGCTGAAGAGTCCTTGCACCTGGGTTTGAACAGCTGACCTAAAGTTTATCCCAAAAACCCACATACACATTGGCCCTTTGCGGATAAGATTTCCCACCCCCAGTCCTATGTTCCAGCCAGGCCAATCAGCTCCAGCATGTAAAAGGACACTAATGACAATAATCCACTTTGTTACCGAACACACATAATATTCAGGTGTTTAGATAGATAGATAGATAGATAGATAGATAGATAGATAGATAGATCTATTCAGCGTGTCTTGTCCTGCTGCATCATTAATAAATTAATAAAAATCATTAATAAAATGATCCAGTAAAAGCCCTTTAGTCTCCCTATAAGCTCTGTCACCATGAGATTAGACGGGAATTAGACTTTTGATGGGTAAGGGACGCTATAATCTGAAGCGAATTAGTCCACGGAGTTGCATGAAAAGGGTTCTGTGGTTGACGTCATGAATGTAGCGAAAGCAGAGATTCACGCCAAAACACAGACAGCTGAAACGCGGCTGCTATGGTACAATCTGTCGTCCTACCCACAGATTCAACAAGCTCCTCCATGAATGCGAAATTCTGCCATGCGAAGCCTCGCAGTCAGGTCCTGGGCGAGTGTGAGAAATACGGCCCTTTGCTGTTCTTCCGCAGCAAGCGCAGTCCACACAGCGCAGCAGACAGATGGCACACCATATGTCACCAACTCCAGGGTCCTGTTTGTCTCTCCATCTCCCTCTCCCTCTCTCTGCCTCAAGGCCGCCATGTCATTCAAAACCTGCTGAGCAGGCAAGAATGGGCGGAACCCAAAGCGTGGGAGCGAATTTACCTGTGTTTCTCCTTAACACGACGAAACTGACTCTACAGAATGATAGTAGCTAAAGGAGAAACGTGAGTCCTCCCATGACAAAGGCTTTTGGAAGTCTGGATGGTGGTGGACCTCTCACAGCTTACACCAGGTAAGGGTCTGTAGCCTGATTAAGATCCAAAAGGACCAGCAAAGCGAATTTCCAAACTTTGTTTCCATTCTTTTTTGGACCAGAGGGAGGTCCTGCCTTTCAGTCAGATGACCCCCCTGTCCAGAGAATCGCCAGAAACCATAAGGCTCAAAGCCTTACAAACACCAGGGGCAGTAGGACCCAGGGAGACGAGCTTCCTGAGGGCTTCCTGTCCTCAAGCTGCCGATAGACTGGTAAGGATGTGATGCCACAGGTGAATCACTGACGAATCACGAGCCACATAGGCCTCGGACACCCCCTCAGCACCTACAGAAACAGAATGACGGAATCACAGAGCTAAACGACAGACAGGAGCAGGCATTCAGGGTAAACCATGCAGTGAAGGAGAATGTAGTATATTAACAATATCTCTACAGACCTGATACACAGAGACTGGCTTAAAGGGACAGTTCGCTCCTAATGTCGAATTCCACACACCAATCATATCACTGATCTGAAGATACTGCTGGAGTGCTTGTGCTTGTATCATCTGAGCAATGATACGATTGATGTGTGGAGTTTAGTAGAAGAAAATAGTTCCTACATTAAACTGCTCACTACAAAGTTTGGGGATTACCATGAGTGACCGGGTCATGATTTCTGGTAAGAGACACTGCTGTTCAGTTTTTCTGATGTAATTTTTGGCACTTTAATCACCACAGAAAGAATGCCATTCACTCCCATTATATTCGAGAGAAGCCCGACATTCCTACGGCCAATATCCCCAACACTAGGCAACTGCCAGGAGAACAACCTAAATGGATAGATAGCACTAAAGCCCCTAAAACATATCTTTTTCCATTTTGGGGTGAACTGTCCCTTTAATAAACAGTATCAATCCCCTGCCCTCATTCACAGGTCGGTGAAATGACCCGTGCAGAGCAGGATGAGAGCGGCACATGGTTTCAGCACAGCGTGGAAGAGGGGTGGATGAGACGGGATGCACACATGCGATCAGCCGCTTAAAACCACAGCTGAGAGTCTGTCGAAACTGAGACAAAGAAGAAATTCAAGGAGACAACCCAGAAGCAGGCCAACTGACATATTTTTACATCCAATGAATAGAGAAACCACACTCTACCCTACATAAAATGTAGCTGCCAAGGCGAAGCGCAATCACCAGAAAACCAGAGGTTGTGTCATCAAGCAGAGGCACAGAATAAAGGATTCTGAAGACTATATCTTCGTGCAACATCCCAGTGGCACAGTAAAAATGAACATGAGCCAGACACGGCATTGTTCCCAAGTAGGTGATCCAGCCCCGAACCTGTGTAATTAGCCGCTGGAGTCATTGCCATCCCAGTCTCACGAATAAAAACCTTTCATTACGTACGAGCCCTGCTTTCCTCCAGCCAGCTTGACAAGCGCTAATCGTCTTGCGCTATTACAAAGGTGATGTCACACCAGCAATTCCCCAGAGACCCAAAGAAAGCCAACAGTTAACCTGCTTTGTCAAGGACTATGGGGGCAGGGGGGTGACTCACAATACCCGGCGCAGCCAACGACTCTCAGCTAGCTGTCGGCTTGCATCGTTCAAAGACATGAGACCCCGAAAATCTCGAATGCCTACTCCCCACAGACTCAGAAGCATGTCCAAGCTGGCCTGCAAGACTGACCAGTCGTTTATGACTTTGGTCATTTAGGCTTGAGGTTCTTGCCTTTGACACAGAATAGGAAAAAGCCACACGATGCGATGTTATTCTGTAAGACGGAGCCAAATGCAAATGCGAAGCAGCCGCCAGCGCTGTACACCTCTGACCTTACGCTTCCTTGATCAGTGATCATCTGGTCTCTTTAAGGTTATTTTTTTCATTCCAGTACAATTCTGATGAGCGTACTCACATTTCCAGAAACAAGCTTTCGACAGACTATGACATATGAATGAAGAAAATGCCGCTCGGGACACATTAGAGCTGCTCTTCAGCAGTTTATCTCTACAAGCTCCATCAGTTTCACGCCATCGACATTTACATAAACTAGATTCTGATCAAAGAAAACAGAGAGGACCTCCAGGCGAGACAGCAGACAGAACCGAGACATCCGGTAACCTTGTCGTGTAATGAAGATACGTTTGACTGTATTGATGAAAAAAGTACATTAGTTTAACTCATTCTGGTTATAAACCCATTGAAAGGAGAAGACTGTCAGAGCTCTCCATACATTTCCTTGGCTAAATCAGCAGTCAAACATCACCAAATCCTTCCTCTCGAATACTCCAACCTCAGAAGCGCATCCAGTTAAACGTAACGCTTGGATTGTTGTCTGCAACAGCTGCCTGGATTTCATTAGCATTGCATACTTGGGGATGTGCTGAAATATACTTCATAACAAGGGCTGCTGAGTATCTCAAGCTCCGTGGCTTCCAGTGGATTTCGACCCAGTGCTTAAGCGTCCTTGTCTTCCTTCTTCATTCCTGGGCCAGGTAATCGAGGTGCTTGATAATTAGTTGACTAGTTGACAGAATCGGGTTGACAGAATCGGGTGTGCAAACCATCAAGGAAATCAGTCTGGATGAGTTTGAGGGAAGGTCTCAATTTCAATTTCAATTTCAAAAAACTTTATTTGTCCCCGAGGGGCAATATAAAAGGCATAGAGGAGCAGCGCACACACATAACAGTTGTAACATTTGACACAACAGATAACACACAATAACATATTTTTAGCAGAGAACAAGCAGTGATAAACAGGTGGTGAGATAGTGATTTGCACAAGGTGCAACTGTATTGAGATTACATATCTGTATATGCATGCATATTCTGTGTATTGCGCAATGAACTATGAACAATAATAAATGACTGATAGCTAAATATCAGTCACTAAATATCTACTGTATTTAATGTCTTATGTCAAAGACACATGCTAGTATAGTACCAGCCTGTGCTCTAATGCCTTACTGTGGTACATGAATTGCTAGAACGGGGTACAGCTGACACGATGAAGCGAAACACTGAAGCTTCTGTTGAAAAACTGGCTTGCTGACTGTCTCTGTGGCTGTAGTTGACCCAGTCGGGCCAGACGCCTACAGTCTTCGAAAGGGAATATGTACAGATATCGGATATCCCAGCATTCCTCCAACGTGCCAAAAAACATTCCGCGATCAACAATTTCCAATACCCTGTGCATGAAATAATGATTCTTGTTTATGAGCCAGTCTAAATTGAAATAAATGCTACATACCAAAACCATCTTTAAACAGATTTGTAAGATACAAAGGGCATTTATACCAAACCAAAGTTACAGCTGAAAATTTTACGGCTGCAAAGTAATACAAGATGGATGTGTACGATACAGTAATAATGTGTGCTTTTTGTAACCAATAAGGTTCCAAGCACAGTAACTAATAGGTTTTATATCTGTTTGACTTCATAAAAGGCCCTTTGCTTTTTTCTCAGAGGATTAAGCGTTGACTCACCAGCCATATACCCGTCTCAAAAATGTAAGAAGCTTTTCAACAATTCCTTTCGTTTAATTGTGGTTTCCGTTGGGCTCAAAGACCACCTGAGAGATATTTTCACTGACCTTTTTTATTTCCACAGCTGAATATGGTCTTTTCCCCAACTCAGCCACTTAGCTGCCTTCCTCCATTTCTGCCATTTAGTGAAAAGCTAGTAGGCATATTTTATGTGTATGCTGACGATCTGTCCATTCCTTTCCCTATGAACAAAATTGCAGTTTTCCTCTGCTTTGAGGCCTTTCGTCGATCATAAATCCGTGTCTACGATGAAAAAGGCTTCAGTTCTGACATGCCAACTCACACACTCCCATATTCCAGTGCCGCATGCTACAGACCAACCATACTCAAAGTGCTGTGGCTCAGTGGGAGCTGTTTAGTGCTCATTCAAGGCTTTTAGTTTGTCGTGTGTGTGGATACCAGTAGTCTGGATTGTATAATAAGGGCAATTTTAGGAGAGTTATTCCAGTTCCTAAAGGAGAAGGCCCAAAATGGTTCCCCCGCTTTCCGTATCCTCTCCTCACCCTTTGCCCTGAAAGGGACCTCCCAGACAGAGTGAATGTCACTGGCTATGAGTGAAGGGCCAGTGCCAGCTCTATGTTAGTGGCCGTTGCTTTCTCCATCTACCAATCAGAGAGCAGATAGGAGGCGGGGTTCAGGGCCACCATGCTGCTTTTCTTGCGTCGCTTTTTCCCCTTTCTTTGTTTGGGCGGTCGACCTCTTCTGCCACCAGCGCCCACAGGATCCAGCAGACACAATGAATAATGAGCTCCCTCTTGCATCCCCCACCCCATCCCATCCCCCTTGCCCCCAGTGGGAATAATACAGCATCTGAATGAAAGGCCACCCAGGAACCAGCTGTAGAGGAGCCAGGCTAAGAGAAACTATTTGGAAAAGACGTCAAGAGGTCCTTCAAGAGCGAACAAAAGTTGTTCTTTCTGGGGTATGTGGCAAAATTAGCAAGTAAAAGTCTGCGTTCCTAAGCTTTTGTTTTTATTCTATTATTATCGGTAGCTTGACAGACACTTTATTTAAAATAAAAAGCCCACATCATCAACTATGATACTGTCACACCACAAAGGACTTGGTGGCAGTGAGAGCTGGAGGGAGAGAGTTGTGACATCAGCTTGACAGGCCTCTGTTTGGCCTGATCAGGAGTCACTGCATTGATTGCTGAGGGACAGGGTAATGATCGCAGGCTGGGTGCAGCTCTGGGGCTCTCAGTCGCAGGCTGGGTGCAGCTCTGGGGCCCTCAGTCGCAGGCTGGGTGCAGCTCTGGGGCCCTCAGTCACAGGCTGAATGAACCACTGGGGCCCCGGTAACTAACAGTGAATCCTGGTAATGTGTCAAGCAGTGGGAAACTATGATCCCTAAATGGCAAATGGACTGCATTTATATAGCACTTTTCTGCTCCTACAAGTACTCAAAGCGCTTTACAAATTCATGCCTCACATTCATCCATTCATACATACACCGGTGGCGAAGGCTGCCATGCAAGGGGCCAACCTGCACACAAGGAGCAATTTGGGGTTCAGCGTCAGGAGGAACCAGGGCTCAAACCCGCAACCCTCTGGATGCCAACCGATAGCACTACCTCCTACGCCACCATATTCCCCTAGCAAACCTTGGGTAGGAGCAACTAAGGAGAAGCTGCATCACACCTGAAACCTTTATAAAATCTAAAAAGACAACAGTGCCCCCTATGGGTAAAAATCATGCATAGGATCACAGGTTATCCAAAGGCGAGCTTTTCTCCTTGGCTCGCCTCTCCCCTTATCGGACCTTTCCCAAAGAGTATCGCATGCCTTTGAAGAGCCTCCCAGCCCTTAATTAAAGCAACCTTTCCCAGGTGAACAAGACTCCGTTGTTCTCTGAGAAGGTCAGTGTCAGCAGGGAGAGTCTGGCCATAGAACAGGTGACATTTCATTGTTACCAGGTCAGACCGGACCGTCCCCCAGTCATCTAAGTAAAGCCACCCTTATTAAATCTGCGGCTGCCCGGGGGGGGGGGGGGGGGGGGGGGGGGGGGGGGGGGGGGGGGGGGGGGGGGGGGGGGGGGGGGGGGGGGG
>JAODKC010000045.1:3914805-3929054 GCA_026777985.1 Mormyrops attenuatus | reverse complement strand
AGGCTTTCAGCTCTGCCCAGATTAGATGAAGTTATTGGAGATCTGAGCTCCGTGCTCAAAGAGGTCCTCAGACTCGGGGCTGTAGGCATCTCCTGGTGGGGGCAGAAATGGTGGGTTTCAACAAGGTTGCCTGCAGGTTTCATTCCAACATGGCCGGATCCGAGAGGGATGCAGCAGACGATTAAAAACAGGTCAACACTGCTGATGGCATGGGACAGGAGGTATGGGGAAGCATCCAAGCAAAGCAGTAGTGGTGAGGAAAAGCACCTAGACTTCAGTGTTAAACTATCAGTGACCTAGAAATTAACATCAGCATGTGGGAGACAGAATACTCCAGACAGAAGGTAACAAGAAGCAGACAGATTATCACGGCTGGGATTATGTGGGGGAAGGGGGCTTAGGGGAGAGAGCCAGGACCGATCTTCAGAGGAGCAAGTTTAGGAAGTTCAGCTAATGGCCAACGCTGTGTAAGTGCGTGTGGGTGTGTGTGAGAGATGTGAGGGGGTACGCATCCGGCACGTACTGGTGTGACAGCTGTACAGAAAGACTCTCTGTCCGTCATATCGGCAACGGCAGCGCAGCACGTTGTTCACGAAGTCAGATTCTGCCATGTCCAGCGAGGGGTTAACCTCCACCTGCGGAAAGCCAGGGAGGAGAGAGACCCCCGTCAGCGGTATAGTCCTCACTTCACGTTTGTAGGCAGAAAGTGTTAGGAAAACATGAGCCCTCCCCAGGCTCTTCAGTGGACATCTATGGATGGTAATTCTTTATAAACTCTAAAAGCCCTAAAATAAAACGCATGGAAAACGAAGGACTTAAAAATGAAAAGACTGCAGATGCTTGAGTAATTTAAAAAGGTTTTACAACATTCAGGCAGGAAATACGTTAAAAATGTGAGCATTCATCCCGAAAAAAGTCATAGGAAAAAAAATCTCAGGAAGAACAAAAGAAAGATGAATGTTGCAGAAAAGCTTCATTTACTAGGGGCCCCTAGTATAGCTGCGTAACCAGGGACATCATCGCACTGAGTCATGAGCTGTACATCCCTCCAAATGGCCTCTTTAGGTTTTAGTTACGCCCTGTAATTCAGTGAGGTTCGCTATATAACACACTTAATGGTCGCTGTCTGAGACGGTCCACAATAAGAACCGACAATAGCATAGCCCAGTAACACACCAACAGCCCGGGTGCCCAAATAGGCCAGGAGCTAATTACAGTAGCTTTTCTAATTATGTTAGGATAAGGAGGTAACTCTTGAGTCTGTTGTCATGGATATAATACTGCTGCCCGCCGTAAAATCAGCCGACTCCCTATTAAATTAAAATGCTGCATCTGTATCTCCAAAGCAGTTTACCATGTATCCATGGTTTTGGGCCTGTTTTATTAGGTCATACTGGATCCACGTGAAGTTAGTCCTGCCAGGCCCTGGTGATGTGTGCTGACAACATGCCACACACAGACTGCAAATAAGCAGAACAGGAAAACTGGGCAACTGTCCTGCATTCTCCCCAAACAGCTTTAAATCAAGGCTTGTTACACAGCAGCCATTTTCTTTAAACATTATCCGAAAGAGAGAGAACAGACGGCTCCGTCATACAAAGTGACATAGTTAACAAAATTGGGGTGATAAAGATGATTTTACCAATTTCAGTACTGTACTTCTTAAGCATTTTCTCAGTGGTGAAAATGACACAATGGCTGTAAACACACTTTCCATCTGCTCGTTTTTTTCTCCAGAAGGGTCTACGCCTTAATGAATGCAAATGATTCAGGCAGACTTTCCCTTCTTTAATTACAGCCTGCACCTTGGCTGTGAATCTCTGGGTCCCTGTGTGTCCTGTCTGCCAGTCCAGTGGCTTTACAATGGCCTCTGCTTCCAGACACAAAGCAGGGAATTTCCTGTGCAATAAATCACACTCTTCAAAGTGAGGTGAAATGAGGAATCTAAATACCAGGTAAACAAACAGCATTGTTTCGTTGTGTCTGACTCTTTTGCTGTGTAGTCAACCCCTACTTGGGAAGTGACTTATTCAGCTCATGGTCTGACGTCAATGAGAACGGACACCCAGTGACCTGCATGAACTCTGACCTGGAAGATGTAGTTCCCCGGCCTGACGTCTGTGATGTCAACCCACTGGCAGTCGATGTCGTGGCGGTACGTGTCCCAGCAGCCTGCCGTGATGCCCTGGTCACCCATATTATAGCAGGAGTAGCGTTTCTGCAGTCCTGTACATCAAACCATCATAGCTTCTTCAGAATCACACGTGTGGCTGTTTATAGAAAATGTAAGAAGCTATTATAAATGATGACTGATGATGAAAGCAGAGATAAGGACGTACCGTCGGGACAGGTGGTGTCCTCTAAACAGAAGCTGGCCTTGTGGCCCTCGGCGATTCTACTGCCGTTGAGGGTCAGGAGGTCATAGTGTGTAAACACCTCGATGCTGTGGTAATGTCTGTAAACAGAGGAATTGGGCTCCTCATCAGCGCCCATTGCCACTAACCAGGCTCATTTATATTTTGACAGGTCGATTATCACATCACATTTTTGTGGGGTCTCATGCAGAGTTTAACATGTGGGCCGTATTTGTGGGTTATACTTGTGGGCACGCAAAGGGTTTCTTCAGTGTCATTTTTGTCCTGAAGGGTGTTCCTAAATACTTCCACCAATAGAAACCATCGTGTGTAAACTGCGGTTCATCTTAAATGAAAACTAACAGTTACGCTGCTACACAAACAAACAAACAATTAGTGTTATAATCTTGCCGCTTGCAGAAACATCTTTCTTACTGACAGAAACATGTGAGAGGGTGGTTGTGTGGTGGACAGAATCTGAGAAGATACTTTCGATGAGTGTGGTGAGACTGATGGTAATAAGCAGAGGGCACTGGTCCTCCCAGCACCACCACGCCCACCTGTGGCACTGGTGCCAGACCCAGGCCTCCCGGGAGGCGCGGGGTCGGAAGTCGGCGCGGCCCAAGTTGTGGATGCGGGAGGAGAAGCGCAGCAGGCGGCGGTGCCCGTAGGGCCACTGCATGCGGTGGGCAGAGGATGACAGGCAGTTCTCCTCGTGCGCACAGGTGAGCAGGTGCAAAGGCCGGTCCTCCAGATAAGCTGTCTCCTGCACGAGCTGGGCGTCTATCACCAGGTCAGGGGCCGCTACGGGGGGGCACTGATCATCATTATCATTATCATGAACATTATTATAGATGACAAACAACAAATATTATAACCACAACTATGGGCAATCTATGGCAATTATATTCGATACAATGGTGCTGTGTAGCTCCATGGTTAGGATGCTGTAGGATCCCTGTCACTGGAAGGTTGCCGGTTCAAATCCCAAGATCAACAGAGTAGTTTCACCATTGGGCCTTTGCGCAAGGCCCTTAACCCCCAATTGCTCCAAGGACTGGTAGACACTACTTTCTCAAAAATAACGTACATTGCTTTGGATAAAAAAGTCTGCTAAGTAAATAAAACGTACTATAATAAAAGCTTGGTACTGACCGGTTCTTTGGGTTACCCTGAGTGTCCTCCTGAATGAGGTACACTATAAAGGGGGTGAGTGTAAAAAAGTGTTTCTGCTGTGGAGGTATGAGGAGATGGGCCTGATGTTGGTGGAGCTACTCACTCTCCACGCAGGTGACGCCCGCTGCCCTTGTCCCGCCACCCCGAGGGCAGTACACCTGGCTGTTCCTGCGGCACTGCTGGATGGACAGCTCGGACCCCGTGCAGTGTGCCCCGCTTAGAACCACGTCACTGGCACTGGGGTCCCCGGGCCAGAACCAGGTCTCCTGCACAGCAGTGAGCCAGAAGCCAAGGTTAACGTCTTGCAAATGTAACGCCAGTGCCGACACCGGGCTATCTTGTTGCTCACTCTGCCAAACGCAGTCAGATACAGATTACCCTTAGCATCACATGACATCAACAGCACAAGCAGCACTTGTGTTTTTAATGTCATTTAACATAAAGAGGGTGCCATTAGCGGCGCCCACAGCTAATCCCACCGAAGATTAGCAACCAGCAGCACTAATAAGTCCTTAGCACGCCTTTTTCCATATGTACTTGCCACAAGCATCTGAAAAGAAAAATTAAAACACCAACATTTTTTGGCCAATTCAAGCAACGAAAACCTATTTTAAGTTTGTTTTTCTTCCGACCCTTTCTTCTGCAGTGGTCACGCGTTCTTTTTTGTAAAGCCTGCAATTACCCGTTTGGGAAATAACTGCACAGAAGAACAGCCTTCCAAAATATGAACACTAAGTGAACCTGTGAAACACTTGATGAAATTGGAGAGGACTGGGAAAAATGAGACTTTAGGGAATACATTTTTAAATATATGCTGCAATAATGATGTAATTTAGGCCAAATGCAGGCTATTACTAAATTACTATTAGTAAGGCGTATTTAAATGCTGCTCATATCCATACTTCTGGGCAAATGAATCAAGGGAAAATAATCACCTTGAAACTGATTTTTTTCAGTTTGATGTGCAACCTAAACACAAAGGCTTGTGACAGGTGTGATCAATTAAGACACTATGTCTTAAAACGTCCCCAGCACCTCATAATCTGTCTGTAATTATCCTCTTCTCTGGGACCTAATGGGATGGAATTTCATCTCAGCCCACATTCATCTGCCTCACAGTATGTAGACACGTGGAAAAAGAACTGAATCGTGCAACTTAACTAAATGTTTTGCACCTGATTTAGCATAATAATGTTAATTTTACACTATTTTACAGCCCTTTTTAAGGCTGTCCTCAGTATTTCATAGTATTTGCATTGACCTCGCTCAGCACTTGCTTAATCCAAAGTGATTTTCACGCCATATTCAAAGGCTTTCTCACAACAGCAGGTTTTCTGTTCACTTTCAGCACTCTCACACGCCCACGCAGCGGTACCTTGACACTCCGCTCACCTGATGAGCGCGTGACGCAAAGCCGAAGCCCAGCTGCCGGCACACCACCATGGCTTCGGTGAGGCCCCAGTTCTCGCTGCAGATGGCCCCCCAGCGCCGCCTACCGCCCACGTCCAGCAACACCTCCACACGGCCCTCAGCAGGCTCCCGGCCACCCACGAGGCGCACCTGGGAGGGGCAGCAGGGCAGGTCAGGAGTGGGGTCAGGATCAAAGGGGAGGTGGAGTGATTAGGTCAGGGGTGGAGTCAGGATCAAAGGGGGTGGAGTGGTTAGGTCAGGGGTGGAGTCAGGATCAAAGGGGGTGGAGTGGTTAGGTCAGGGGTGGAGTCAGGATCAAAGGGATGGAGTGGTTAGTTCAGGGTGGAGTCAGAATCAAAGGGGGTGGAGTGATTAGGTCAGGGGTGGAGTCAGGATCCAAGGGGGTGGAGTGATTAGGTCAGGGGTGGAGTCAGGATCAAAGGGATGGAGTGGTTATTTCAGGGTGGAGTCAGGATCAAAAGGGGTGGAGCCATATTTGAAGAGCACAAAGAAGAAAGAGCGAAAAGCAAGACAACCTTGTAACACTCAGTGGATCTTCATGGCTGATGATGGTGACACTGTGTAGGAATGGGCCTCACCGTGCTCTCCAGGCCCGTCTTGGGCACATTGCAGCGGACCGCCGCGTCCTGGGAGTGTTTACAGGTCCAGTAGGTGGCTTCTTGGTGTTGGCACTGCAGGATGGACTTCTCGGTGCCCGTGCACTGCACAGAGTTCATGTGCATGGGGCCCGTCCCTGCAGGGGGAGTGCAGGCCGTCAGCCTGGTGCCTTGGCAGGCTCCATTCTGCCAGATTTACACAGCTACCCATTTTACACTTAACTCACTCACATGGTTCCTAAAGCACTTCATCTGCATCAATCAGAACAGCACAGAATCCTTCATTAAGAAACTTATTTCAGCCTCTCATGCGTATTCCTCCTTTGATTAAACAGCACTTAGGCAGTCCTCACCAATTAAGGACTGGTTCATCAACAGTTCACAGCATGCTTTAATTTTCCAGACGGAATAAAACAAAAAACTCTAAAACACATTTTTTCATTTTTAACTCTATTTACTCTGTGCAGCCTTCATTTCTCCTTAAAACATAAATTCAGTTCAGTTCAATTCATTAGTATTTGTATAGAGCATTTTCACAACATTACATTGTCTCAAAGCACTTTACATTATCCCTGCCTAAAGCCAGAGGCGACAGTGGCAAGGAAAAACTCCCTGAAAGGAAGAAACCTTGGAGGAACCAGACTCAAAGGGGGAGCCCATCTTCCAGGGGCCGGCAGAGGAAATCAAATGAGCAAGATAAAGTGACATAATAGTTTGACTAACATCAATGATGACACATTCAATATTGTGTTCACAGTCTGAATATGCATCCATTTTCCAACCACTTATGCAATACCAGGCAGATTCCAGGAAGCAAGGGGGATCATTCACTACGGGCCATTTAGAGTCACCAATTCAACTAACCGCATGTTTTTTGAACTGCAGAAGGAAACTAGGAGGAATACCAGAATACCAGGAGGAAACCCAAGCAAAACAGGGATACCATGCAAACTCAACACACACACTGAACCACCATAGTCATCCAAAATATACGGCACTAGACTACTGGTAATGCACTGCACAAAATAATTACATTTATACAGTTAATCCTGCTACAACGAGATGCACTCCTGAAAAACCTTGTGTTCACTAAAATTGCATACAAAAATACAAATATCCAATGGGGAAAATAAGGTTAGGGGAATGCAACTCCAAAACTTAGTAATTTACAGCCAAACAAAATGAATCAAATTATAAAAACAGTGGTACCAGTGGCCAAAAATGTAACTGTTTGCTTTCTCAATAAGAAATAATAATAATACATTAATAAATTATATCGTAAACATCTCCAATGGGTCTTATGAGTGTCAAAAGAAATGCCTAGTAACTGCTTTAACTGAATATGGTGAACCCTCTAACTTGTCGATTGCCTAGAGTCGGGAGCAGTGATGGCCAAAACGATGCTTCATGAACCATTTGCTATATTTTCTGACCCCGCTAGATGGTGCTCTTTGGGGCATGCTTTGAGTCCTTTTTTGAACAGTGAGCACCATCTAATGGGGTCAGAAAATACAGCAAATGGTTCATGAAGCCATCATTAGTTCATTGACCATCATTAGTCAGGAGTAGTGGGCCACAGCCGCCATGCGGCAGGGCATGCACACAGCACGAATACAACAGAGTACAGTATGCAGAGGGGCACTGAAATGAACATGGCTACAGACAGTCTATGAAAAAAGTTAAAAGCAAGTAATAAAAATACCATCGCTATGTTTTTATATGGCAATTTGTCAAAATTTTTTAGATTTTTAGAATCTAAGACCCATGCAATGTGTAGTTATACAAAAAGTTTGATTTGTTTAGATTTGAAAACCAGTTTGATCAATTCAATGAAAAGAACTGGTTCAAAAGAATGATTTGTTCACGAATTGGACATCACTATCGTTCATTCGTATAGCTGTTTTTGTGTGCAAGTAGTGTTTGCTAAAGACTACATGGCTTTGTAGTTTGCATAGTGCCTCTCTGACTAAAAACCGCTCAAATACAAATGCAACCCCACGTTGTATTGTACTTGGGTACCAATATATCAGTTAGAACAGACTCGAGGTGTGATATTACGCATTGTAGCATGGCTGACTGTACATAATAATGCATGTATATTGACATAAATACACTATAAATTGAAATGTCTTAAGATATAAATGTGTTGATTGAGAATTCACTTTCAAACATATCTCAACATGTATAACTCTCAGATAATGGAGTGACAAGGGAGGGAGTCGATGGGAAGTCTGCACTGGGAGTCCAATCGCATCACGTCAACATGAAGGCACTTCTAAATGGCATTTTTCTAGACAGACATGCCAGCTGTTCCCAGCTTTTACAGACAATGACGGGATTGGGTTCGACTTCTAGGGCCAAAGACACTTGTCATTAAGTGGAATGCAATGGAGACCACGGCTCCGCAGGGGGGTGGATCCAGAGGTAAATGTCTGGGGAGAAAATCTGCGGCCCACAGAAGAAAAGAAGCAGAAAGCCGCAGAGAGACAGAGAAAGTCCCAGAAAGACACAGAAGCCCTGGGAAGCTCATCCTCTGATTCTTCCCTGCTTGTCAGTTGTGTTATTGATGTAACCCACTGACAGACAATGTTAACCTAAATGCATTATGAGTGGCTGCAGAGAGGATCAACCAAGCCTTGATAGTTTTAATGTGGTTTGAGGAGCCACAAGCAAGGGGTTGCTACATCACTGACAGAATGATACCGAGACTCGAAAAGCAAGGCCCTGAGATGAAAATGGCAGCACTCTGCCCCCTATCATTTTTTGGCATCCGAGGACATGATGGATCATCTCGGCAAGTTATTTTAGCTCTCTGTAAATGAAAAAATAATAGCTGGCGGGAGGGCTTAATGTTTTGGCTTAATGTTTTGGTTTTCTGATGGACCTTGTGCTGACCTCTAATGGAGTTAGGAAAATCTACTGTTCATTTATTTTAAGTTAAATTGGACATATGTTTCCGTTACCTGGCAACCTTCAATAACCTCTGACGTTGCAGCAGGAATAAGGAAGAGGAAACCCATGTCGTATGGCTCTCCTCCCACAATCCTCAGAATAGCAATTAGGCTAATTGAGTCTGACCCTTTTAATAATAATACGTTTTATTTACAAACTGTGCAAACTGTGAGGAAGTGCATTCCAGAGTGTAGATGCAGTCACACAGCAGCCATAGTGAAGGCATTTCTAAATGGCAGTGTCCTCTAATCCTCACTTGAACATGGCTGAGGACAAAAACATCTGTTAAATAAACCAGGCATCGACAGAACCAAACCCATTATCAGGATTCAGATAACCACGGCACATGTGTTCGCTATAACTGCCTTTGACCTACAGGCTAAGAAGTGTTTAGCGGCCTGCTTTGCCACAGGAAAAAGTTACATATCTTAACACATACACAGGATCTTGGGTCCTTTCACTTTTCTTGAGGGGTTCATCAGCTAAACCAAACAAAGGCTTTTTGGGCAAAGATGGCGATACATCCCAAGCCCGTCCAGATCCACGGGAAAAGCCACCGGGTTCCCGCAATTACAGCTGGTTCTGAGAAAAGTGCCAAGTAATTACAGAAATATTTCTCAGGACTTATTGGGACTTCAATCATGCACTTTACTACATAAATGAAAACCGCATGAATGGAAACTGTTTCCACCCACGGACAACCATCCAAAATAACTTTATGGTTAAACAGTACATGATTATTCACTTCTTAACTCCTAAACAGACATAGCCTGATACTATTCACTTCCTGCTGCATACACGGTCTGGGTAAGAATGTCTGTTTACAGTACAGATAGCATCTCTGATGAGATTCATTCATGAATGATTATACAGGGATGAGAAATCAGACCAAAGAATGAGCTTCATCTACACAAGTTGTTCCACATAGACTTTCCATGTGAAAGCTTGGTGCTGTAATGCTAAATACAAAATCTGACACATCAACGGTTCCCACTAAGCATGACCCCCATTTGTCTGGTGTCCCATCGGTATTTGCTTTTCTTTGTTGAGGATTAAGGGCTGAGAGGGGACCAATGGCAGACTTTGCCAAAGCATGACCAGCCAATCACTGATGAGTCTTTTTTCACATCTGGTGGCTCTGAAAGTTTTTTTCACCTGTCCAATGTCTCGTTTTTGTTGGGATATTTTTCACCCTCAAGCCTTGTTTTACCACACAAAAACTATCCATTGAGCTGTCTGGATAATATTTAATCATGTCCAGAAGATTAGAAAAATGTAGTCACTTCCCATAAGAATCAGTCAAACACTGATCTTGGTTATCAATGCAATCTCTCATTGCTATAGCAACCAGACACCTCTAATGGCTCCCAGGGGTTCTACTGAATTTTTGCTATAAATGAAAAACAAATGACAAAACGCCAAACTTGCAAAGTCAGAAACTGAAAATACGTAACCACTGAAATACATGTACACCTGCCAACTCACTGCCACTCCAACCCCCAGTGCAGACTCCAAGGAAATACCTCACTATCCTCATGGAAAGCAAGAGATCAGGGTGAATCCCTGGCAGCAGTGATACAGGAGCACACGGCAGGAGCGCCTCACCTTGGCCCAGATGTGCCCTGTTGAGTGCCTGGCGCGCCGTGCCGAACCCAAGCTCCCGGCACACCACGCTGGCGTCTGGCAGGTCCCATAGGTGGTCACACACTGTACCCCACTTCCCCTCGCGCAGAACCTCCACACGCCCCTCGCCCAGACGGGGCCCAGCCTTCAGTCGCACCACACCCTGGAACGACACAGATGACATCACAAATGGGAAACGCACATATATTCAGTGTAACTCACACAGAGCAACAAGTTCAAGCATAACAGTCATCCGCAAATTCATTGGCCAAAAATCTGTGCCGAGTGAAGTGTGCTTCCTCAGTCATAGCTGCATGATAACTACAAATCAGATTCTTTAAAAGGCGGTGCGACAGTTTATCAATTTTATGTATGCATTGTGATTCCTGTGACGAAAGTCCTTTAAATTGACATCTTTTTCCACAGGTTTGGTTCAAGTTGAAATACGTACACCAAAGATGCTTGAAACTGGAGTTAAAATTGAAGTGGCGACAAAGAAAAGAGACGTTTTTCTTTCTTAAAAACATATTTTGAGCCTTTGAAACCCTGTAAAAATGTGCTTTACATGTGTGGTCCAACTTTCCATGCATTTGATCCCAAAGAACAGAGGGTTATGTTCAGCGCGCTTTTTAAAGTTTTGCAATGGTTTGCCTAATTGCAATGTACCATTCTGGAAATAGTCCATCCAGACGGATACACTAGTACTGGTCATTCTGACTGAACATAGCAGACAAAGCAAAAAGGAGGCCAGTAAGCACTCACCTGTTTGGGGTGGGGCACCCATGATGTACTGTCATAGGAGGAGGCCAATAAGCACTCACCTGACTGGTGTGGGGCACCCATGATGTGCTGTCATAAGAGGAGGCCAAACTGGCAAACTGGGCCCCTGGGACACAGCGAGCCACGGCGAACATCCCGCCTTCGCAGGGAACCTCGCTGTGGGGGATGGAGAGCAGTGCACGGCACTGCTCCAGGCTGCTCTCTGTGCCCTGACAGAGCACCTTCTCAACCCAGGAGGTCTTCTTGCTGACCTGGGAGCCCAGCCTGCAGGAAGCAGCCAAGGTATCGGACTTGAGGACAAAACATTGTGGATGTAAGGTATTACCTTTAAATAATAATACATATTTAACTGTGAAATAAAGGACAGAGTTGCAAGCTATGGATAAAAATGTCTTCAGTAACATCTTGGATGAATGTACCTAGACTTTAAGTGAAACAATCTTTGAATTAAATTAATAGTCATAATAATAGCACTAAATTATATTTCGCCTTTGGATTCCTTCTTCAAAAAACTTTCATCTGCCATATCCTCTATGTCATATATTTTTAAGACGGTTCTTCACGCTTACCTGTCAGATGGATCGGCCATCATCGTGTCCCATGCTTTCCTGAAATACACAAACAGGAAAGGTCATTGCATTGATTCAGGAAAAGTTACTAGCTGTACAAGTCCCGGCTGCCACAAATTTACCAACCACATTTCCTCCAGATCACCCAACCTCATTTAAAGGTTGTTCATTGGCTTTGGACTTTGATTAGCATCTATTGCGAAAACAGGCAGCAGTTTGGATGGGTAGTTTATTGGGCTGCAGGTCGTGAGGCACGACTTAAGCCAAAACAGACCAGCGAACAGTACTTCCGTGATAATTGGAAAGTTGGAGAAGTGATCAAAAATGTTTCACCAAGGCAAAAGTTATGTCTGTAAGTGTGCAAATCCCAAATAGAGCCTGTGTGGACTTTAAAATCATCTCTAAATCCCATGAAAGCACACCTTGAATGAGGTACATAAACAACTGTGTGACCTCAGAAAATATACAAAATGCTACACAGTACAAGTACATGCAGTAAAATGTCAGTTTTGTACCTCAACGCAGGTAGCATATGACTGGGAGCCACGTTACAGACAGCTGGCAAATAAACAGCCGATAAATCATTCGGGATGTAAAACAAGCAAAAATGTTGGTGCAGCTCTGTGGCCACAAACCAGGAGGAGCTTAAGGTCTCAATGTTCCCTTTGTGGAGCCAAATCGGGCTCTCCATGTACGGCCACCCCCGGGATATTTCTGCCTTACATTTAGGGAAGCTGTCTAGCCAAAGTGAACACATTTGGAATCACCATCGAGATGTAAATCATACAAACATCACCCGTGGATGGAGAAGCACCTCAACCAAGCAAGACGGACACTGCTCTACCTCTAACTACATGTAAAAAAGGTATTTTCAGCCATTCGCTTGGCTAATAGATCTAAACTCAATGTAAAGAAAAACACCTTCTACATAAGCTAATGTTTGTAGCGAGGTAAGAATACAATGTTATGACTATATTAATGTATATTTCAAAGAGGTAAAACACTTGTTTCAAATGGCACCGTAGAACCTGACTCGCTCACAAGCCCTCAGGGACAAGGCCAACAACGACCTGTTGTGCCAAAGTGTTCCACAAAAACGTAAAAACAAAAGAATGCTACCGAATTGGAAACAGCCAGGATTCGGGGCATGACGTTGATGGTCTACCCTTGACTAAGGTGTATAAACTAAAACACAGACTCCAAAAAGTAAGCCAGTTTGTGAAGGAGGAAGTATTTTTATTGACCACAGTGGATGTCTGCCATTCAAGGACTAACGCAACTGCCAAATACATCCGATTAAAGGGCCCAACCTCTTATTTCTTCCATCTGGTGTCTCAGGAATCCACGGCACGTGTTAATGTGGGCCGGCCATAACAGTGAATGCCACACACTTTTTAAGCTTGACGCTGTCTTGGCCTTTGCTTGGTTCCTCCTCCCTCGAGGGAACCCAAGAAAAAACTCTACAGTTAGACTTGGAGCTTCTGCGGTTCATTAAAGCAAGCCATTCCCAAGACCAGTGGCTAAATTCAGCTCCTCCATTCATATTAATACGTCTGCCACGTGGCGCTGCAGTGGTACTGTCATGGCCGAGCCCAGACAACATTTTTTTTTTAGATCAGAAAAAGAGCTAATAAACACATATTTGTCTGAAACCTGTGGTGTTATTGCAACTACCCTACATTTCAAGACACTAATACGGATGTCCAAGACAAACAAATAGGGCTCACAGACCTAAAGACAGCAAGAGCTTGTCTGCAAACCAGCCGACTGCTGCCAGTTAATGGGGTCTTCCCTGTAGCAAGTGATTTTTCAGTCTGTGTACTACTCATGCTAAGTCAGACTGTGAGACATCAGTCATACTCTGTATGCGGATAAAATACAGCCAATGTTATTTTTTTTTAAAGAGCAACCCTGATACATTTTCACCTTCATCAGATTATCAACATAAAAATACTATGTTAAATAGTACATTAAATATTATTTAAGACGCAAGGTGCTAAATGACACTCAGACCAATGAACCACTGGCTTTTCAAAATGAAATGGATCCCCCTCCGCCCACCCCACCCCCAGCACCTAGACAGTTTCACACTAAGCATCGCACTTATGCAGACAAACAGCCGCTTAACTCACATCAGCTAATTATCAACTTCAGCGGCAAGTTACCGCAAGGCAAGTCACTGGAGCGATTCTGAGAAAAACATTCCTGCATCGCAGAACCAAGTGCTTTCACTTTCTTCAACGGCCAAATCTTTTTCACGGCTGACACCTCTATGAACCAAATTTATAACACTCACAGATGGATAATTTTTAAAGATAGATGGGTAATTTGGGATAAATGTATCCCAAGTGAGGAGCTCACACAGCCAAACTTCAAATATTTCAGCACTAGACCACAAAACCATCAAGGGGATTGCTCATAAGGCAAAGGCATTTTCTATAGCAGAAGAGAGTTGTCTCAGTGACACTAACATCTTTCACACTTGCTTCCTGTGGTGACAGATGTTTCAGGGTTAATGACAACAATGAGAATCAATTTTACCAACTTAGGATGCTATTGCCCGTTTAGCTAAGATCATTTAATCATGCAAAAGTCACTTCTAAAATGCACTACAACAATCACAGTTCATGTGGTCAACATCCACAAACATGATCGTGCATCACATCCCTGCTTATTTCAACTTTCTGAGATGACTTAAGAACATAAGAACATAAGAAATTTACAAACGAGAGGAGGCCATTCGGCCCATCAAGCTCGTTTGGGGAGAA
>JAODKC010000045.1:3871765-3909246 GCA_026777985.1 Mormyrops attenuatus | reverse complement strand
CCCCCCCCCCCCCCCCCCCCCCCCCCCCCCCCCCCCCCCCCCCCCCCCCCCCCCCCCCCGACGCAGACAATTCAGGGTAACGTCCTAACGGTTTTCCCGCGAGACTCACACGTGCAGATGTTTCCCCGAGAGGCTCTCGCCTACATTAAATTACCCTTTGCATAGAAATTGTTGCACACCTCTTTCTATATTTTTTTTTTATCGACATCTCACTAAGGTATTGCGATTTCGTGGGCTATTATGTAGAAGAAGAAATGAAGGGATACGGTTTAGAGTTTTTGAGAAACATTAATTAGATAAAGTATATATGTAATTTGGTCTGCGTTGTCATTACCCAGAGACCAACAGTGACCCCCACTGGAGAGGAGCATCTAACACTAGTTGAGGGACTAGGATGAGCTGGAGTAATTAACGTTAGCCGGTAAACTAGTAGAAAATACATACACTAACAGAAAAAGTACAGAAACAACTAATACGTATAATTTATTAAACGTATTTAAGCTCATGATGTACAAAAGCTCATAATCAGTTTCATATTAAAATAAGTTTGATGCTGTTGCTATATTGGCTCATATATTTTAATGGACTTTTGACGTGGATGCATGGAAAGCACGTTACAGCAAACTGTACGTGAAAAACAAGTCAGTTCCTACAACGGAAAAAACGAAGCGAAAACGAAAAACGATACAAAATACCTTAAAGCAACCTGTGTTAAATATGACGCCGTCCACGCTGTAATACCCGTACGCTGTTCGTTCTCACACATCCTGATAGCGATTTTAAAACTGCCGGTCCTCTTTGGATATATCCGACTTTGGTGTCATAAATAAAAAAATCTCTCTTATTCGGGTAAATCGTAATTACTTGTTAGAAATTACTATTTTTGGTCAACCTTGTTTCTCTTGGATTTGGACGGGTTAATTAAAAATCGTGCATTTTTTGCGTGATTTTTAAAAATGTTCTTATTTTGTATTTTATAACATCAGCAAGAAAACTGTAAAATAAGTACTCTGCTACTTTAAAATTCCTCCATTGTTTGTGCAGGAGTACTCATTCTATCATCTTCCTCTTAACCAATTAAACCAATTGAATTAAAACAAGTACAAAGTAAGTAAGTAAGACAAGTACAAAAAATACACATATTTCATATCCAGTGGTATATTACTGTAGGAGTGAACTACTAAATGAGCAGAATGGGTCATTAAAGCAAAGAATAGTCTCATGGCAGCAGTTTAAGTGGGAGGCTCACCCACCTGACAGCCAGCTTTGTCTCTGCGTGTGGCTCCCTTGGAGAGAAGGAGAAAATGAAGGAGGGTGATAAGCTGAGGTCTTTGGTCTAGACTGGCCCTCTCCTCCAATCCCTCCCTTCTCTATTCCCTCCTTCCTTATGTCCCTTTCTCCTTCCCTCCCTCTTTGGCCTTTGTCAGAAGGCTCACACATCTACATTATGAGTGCTTCATTGTCAAATGTGGCCTCTGTTGCAGCTTTTTGTATTCTTTTTTAGCGAGAATCATCAGACATCCCTCCTGCTGGGTGCCAGTTTCGGTGTTAGTCATACACCTGTTGCATGGAATGAATACCTTATTGAACTGTACTGCCTGCTACTTGCAACCGAGATGTAAAATACATGATCTGATTATTTATATCAAGAACAGTAGTTTTGATGGAGCTCTGGAAGAAAGCAAGTCCTTTTGGTTGACCATCATTAATTTGGTGACACCACTTCATCAGTCCTTTCTAAATCACCCATAGTGTGTGGTTCTGAGTTTGTGTGTGTGTATTTGTCTGCCTTGTGATGGACTGGCATCCCTTCCGGGGTGTATCCCTGCTTCTTGCACTTGGCTGCTTAGGATGAGATTCATACCCACAAATCGACATTTTTCAGGAGTGAGTTTCTAAAGGAAACGGCACCCAGCAAAATAGGCAATTGTCTACTACTTGGCTCTAGTTTTTGTTTATCTACAAAAGGACGGGAAAGTGCTCCATCAGAGAGCTCTAATCAATACAAACCTCGCTGTACAACTTATTAGTTGTCAGCTAAACATACCACAACTGTCACTACTTCTGGTTATATGACAAAGTGTGATCTAAACGTTAACCAGTTCACAATCTAAATAACCTAGCAGTGTATTTTTCCATATATGAAAGACCTAACCTCACGGAGAAATTATATTCAAATATACATTTTATTTTCACATCCTCGGGCACACGGGCCGTTTGTCTGCAAACCACACACCCAAGTTTCCTTGCTCTATAGCAACCCAGTAAAGCCTTCCAGTATAGAGGAGAATGAAGAACTCTGCAGATATGAAAGAAAAAAAGACTAAATGGCTCGTGACAAAGAACTGCTGACAAGTCTGTGCAGCACAAGGAACGTGTATACTTGTTACCAACATCCATCCCATGATCATGACCATATCAGGATGGGTGATGTGAAAGACGGCCCCTTTAAGAGAATAACGTCGGCACAAGTCTGTAATCACACACTGGGATCCCCCAGCTTCGCCTGTACCCACAATTTGTGGTGACATAAAATAAGTATGTTTTCCAACAATAACAGCAGTGTTTGAAACTGTGGAAGCTCCCCTGTTTTTGTTTAAAGTGCTTCATAATAGATGCAACCATGATTTTCTCCCAGAAATAGACTCAGATCAATGCATTTTACAACATTATCCTAAAATATAATGAGCAAATGTAATTCTTGAAAGCACGCACTACACATGGAGGTTGCTGAACTTCCCACTATCTGTTTGTTTAGTGTTTCAAGTGTGATGTTTTCCTAGTTCAACTCGTGATGGTTTTACAAAAACAGAGACATGCTTTGTATGGAAATGCATCTCTCCTTTTTTTAAATCAGGTAGTCAAAACTGGAAACTGAGGCTTAAATGTAATATTCCATGTCCCCAGAACCAAAATTGGCAGTTTGTGTTGAGAAGGAAAAGTTTATTTTTGTTTTCACTTCTTTTTGAAACATGGTTAATTCCACTGAAGCAAAGTAAAGCAATTTTCTAGTTTAGGATATGAATTTATCCAAGGCATATTCCTAATAGGGTGGCCAGCTGAACATATTTTTAAGACACCAGAGTACAATATTATCTCATTGGAACGGCTACCTTGCTGCCTAATCATTAGGCCTTAATATAATGCATTCATCAAATAAAAATACAGGGAAAACTCTGACAAGGTTAGAATCTAAAGGCAGTATGTTTTATTTCACTCTTTGGTACAAATTGTGTATAATGGGGAAAAAAAATAAATAAATAACTTTGAAAAGATAAAATAATCCTTAAAACTAACTTAGAGCATTTAATGAGACAGATTCATTATTAACCTGAAGCAAGTACTCATCAGTTGCACTTTGGGAATCAGTATCCCTGTAGGAATAATGAAGTAGTAAAATGTAATATAAGAAGGCAGAACCTGAAAGGAGCCATTGTGTGGTTGTGTTGTTAATGAAAAAGGCATTGTGGTGAACGGAAACATGCAGCGATTTGCTCAGGAACTTTAATAATAATAACAATAATAATAATAATAATAATAATAATAATGATTTAAACAGCCCAATTCCAAAAGACCACAGTTAACACCAGAGCTGTGCAAGTCATTAGAACAGACACTTCTGGGCATTTAAATAATCTTATGAGCAGTTCCTTTAAACAAGTGTTTCCCAATCTGGTCCTCAGGGATGTCCCGCTGGTCCACGTCTTTGCAGTAGTTGGGAGCGAGCAAAAATATGGATTGTCTGGGGGTCCCCAAGCTGTGGGTTGGGAAGCGCTGCTCTAAACTATATTCATTGACAGAGGAGTTCATGGCTTCCTCATCCTCTCAGAAAGCACAATATGCACCTCTGAGACGTCACCAAACAAGCCATGCAGTGTACCAATGCGGAACTGAAGAAATAGGACAAAGACTAATATGAAATTTAGTATCCAAGTAAAACAAAAAAATCTGACGTTTTGATCCCATTGACTTAATTACTAACTTCAAGCCAGTTCAAATGTAAAACTGGTTTCCCAGCCCATAAATAAATTGGATCTTGAAATCAGATGGTAAAGAAATTCTTATTTGGTATTTTAGTGTTTAAGATGATTACAGCGCAATAAGATGCAAGTACTCTCCTTTTTGGTCAGTACAATATAATAAAAGGGACAAAAAAAAATATAAAAAAAAAAGGTTTGACTACAGAATGGAGTATTCCAGGCTTTGCAGTGTATGTCTTATCTAAGTCTTTGTGACCATTACGGCTTCCAGTTTGAGATTTGGATGAGATCTGGACCATGCAAGACAAGAAAAGCAGGATATTAAGATGAATGGGACCTGACAACATGCTTTATATGAAAGGTCCCCAAGACACTTATGGTCCCCCCCCCCAAAAAAAAATAAATAATAAAATTTTAAAATTCTTACACATACAAAAATCCAGCTACCTCCTGTGAAGAGGCCTTCTAAGTAATGCCAGAGAATAACAAGCTACAGATAATGCATTAAGAAACATCAAGCACACAAGCTCAATCACACTAATCACAGCAAAGGCAAGTTGCATCTTTGGTTCCCATACAACCATCCTCGACTCATTAGCATCTCAGTTAGCTGGACTCCAATTAGCATGAAGTCAGTACATTCCTCTCCTTTCAAACAGCACAACGGCAGCAAGTGCCTGTGGCATAGTGTATGAAATTCTCCCAATGGTCCTCTGCAATTTGTGCATAGTAGTAGTTATTTTCATGACACATAACCGAACAGTAATAATATATTGTTATAGGGAAATAAGCAAGGGTGGAAATATAACAAGTGGTACATACTCCCTTTTCCTGAGAACCTAAAACCCAGAAACTTTATAAAGGAAATTTTAGTAAAAAAGTAAAACCAGGAAGCTGATTCAGTCAATCCTTCAGAAATCAATTTGGTAAAGCCCAGAAGTGAATGTGAACACAGGACAACAAAAATGTTTGTGTAATCAATAAAAATCAATTTTGAGTTCTGATACAGAAACAACAAGTCAGTAAAAGACTGAACAGACTAAAGATGAGGGTCTATTCAAACGTTCTACTTTGAAGTCAGTTAACATTCAAAATGCCTCAGTGTGAGCCTGGACTGTGTTTAATCCTAAGACCACACTCTAGATTTTCCAACTTTGTAAACTCCTGACACCTATAAACTTGTTCAAGACAAATCAGCTCATTTAACTGACTCGATTCTTGGCAGAATCAAGAGACAGTAATCAGTTTAACACCTAAAGGTTGAATCCCTGCTGGTGTAAAACCTGACATCTAGTGGTTGAGGGATGTAAGGGCATTTAGGCCTGAAAATTACAAAGGGTGATCATGTAAAACAAATCCCCCAAGTGCAGTCTCCTAGCTACAAAACCTATCCAAGAGCCCAAGCTAAAATATGAAGACGTGCATATAAAATAAAATACTGTAACAACCCCTCCTTTCACTTTGGATGAGGGTGAAAAAAAGCCGTTTTCAATATCACATAAAACCTACAGAAAGCCCAGTATACAAATCAGAGGACATCCTTTCATCCACATTCAAACAAACACCCAATCCATTGGCAAGTATGCTGAAGGGAAACTCTTGTGTTTATATAGCTTTGCTACAGTGCACCATTTCAAGTCCACCCTTCCTGCAGAAAGAAGACTTGAGAAAGGGTATGCCGCCACAGATCGTGTGTGTTTAGAAAATGTTGACCCTTTCCACGGTTTAAGAGAACCTGGAAGTGGAGCCTAAGAAGTGCAAAAGGACCATTTCTTCAAAATGTTTTCTTCTCCTTCTCTATAGTAAACTGAACATGGTGTAAAAATGGTTTGAAAAAGTAAACTGACACATAGGGACACAGGGGTGTCACTCAAAGAGACAACCAGTGACATCCATTTCTTCCTTCCACGTCGAATGTCAAAGGAAAAGGCATCTTGCATTTAAGGCCACTGTGTTTCTATACTGGACAAACAAAGGTTAGATTTAACTAGAAAATAGATTTGACATCTTATTCATTTTGTCGACTGCCTTTGGTTGGATCTGAGGAAAAAGCATACCGGTTAAGCTAACTATGGCAGATATGAACTGTCGCCGCTAGTAAGCGACTTGACCATTAAGTATGGAATTATCAATTAACCACAGTCTCCACGTCCATTCCAGTACCATCATTTTCACAAACTGTGACTAGCACTCTCAATGACAACATATAGCGTGTGCAGCCAGCTGGAACTGTGCAAAAATAATTTAGGTAATAAGACAGGAAGTTCATCTTAACAGGCACTATACCAAAGTGGTATGAGATCCCAGTCCTGTTGATCTATAATCCTCTCCCTTTTTTTCGTTGTGCCGATGGGCTAAAATATGTGGGGCAAATAAAATGGGCTATGACGGCTGCCAGGGCTTCCTGTCCCGGCCACGCTGCTCTGGGATGTGCTTGTAGCGGCACTTGTCCCCAAAGTGGCAACCAGTGGTCCTCCAGAAGTAGCACTCATCCCCATTTATGGGACCCTTGCGCCTGGATCTGTGGACAGACCAAGACGAAATCACTCTACATTTAATCATGCAGAGTTTGATTGAATCAATCCATTTAGGTCTGTCATATTCCAAAGTCTTTGGAATACAACCACAAATCAATTACCCAGCAGCTGAGGTCAGTTGGGATGACAGGGGGACGGTGCCTGAGGTGGGCACAGCTCTCTGACGATCTGGATACCGAATCACAAGCTTGGTGTGTTCAATCTCTACTCCCTGGAATCAATGTTCGATAAAACACAAGTTACTGAACTACAACTTACTGGGGACATAAGACAGATTCAGCCAAGCATCATCGGATCCAGTTGACCAGTGGCATCATCAGCATCTCGAGCAAGGAAAACTTCACATTACAAGAATCCTACCTGTAGCTTCTCCATTGCAAGGGCAGCCATGTTGGAGTTTCTGAAGTTAACAAAGGCACAAAAGCGTTCATGAAGAACTCGTATGCTCTCGATCTCTCCAAAGCTGGTGGGGGGACAGAAGTACCGCAAGGTAAAGCACCATATGTAGGTTAATTATTCAGAGACTGGTGACAGCTCAGAAATATTGACCCTACGTTTTGAAAAGGCTCAAAAGGTGCTTCTCGCTGACATCTGTGGTGACATTTCCCACCCACAATGATACGCATGGGGACCTGTATGTATTGTGAGATGGACAAACAGGTGACAGAAACCAGCTTTGTCAGAGCACTCCTTTGTGACATCATCATTCAGTTGTTTCACAGCCCCAAAGCACAGCTCACAGGTGCTTGCTGAAAGCTCATCATACTCACCCTGACTGATTCTGCACAGAATCAAGATCCAGTACTAAGGAAGGAGAAAAATTAACAAGATGAGCACTTTTGGTTGTTCAATATCTAATTTCCTAAAGCAACAAAGCAGGTTATTGAAGTTAATCTAGCTAATATCTCATAAGTCTTTATAATGCAAACCTTAAATTATTTAAAAATGCACACACTCAATAAATAGCATGTAAAGGTCTAGTGTATACAGTACAGGTGTCTTTGCTGCCCCCATCTGCTGAGATATGGCACTGCACTACCAATAATTTGAAAAATTTGTTCCCATTGTTCATTATTTATTGATTAAATGGCATTGAGAGCAAATTAAAGTTGTTTCATTTTCATTACCTTGAGAAGAATTCTAATGTGTTGTGCTGTTAAAGTAAAGTATCAAGCAAATGATTTTACACAGCTAATGAGAAAAGTGAGGGTAGTACTGTTGCCGCACACCTCCAGGGCTCCACTTCCACTGTGCAGAGTTTTCATGTTCACCCCTTGTCAGGCAAGTCTCCTCTGGCTACAGGCAGATGAGGTACCTGGTGTCTCAAACATTCCCCTATGGTTGTGTGCAAGTATCCTCCGATGGACGGGCACCTCATCCAGGATGTACTCCTGCCTTTTCCCTATGCTGCCTGGGGCAGACTCCAGGTTTCCCCTCTGGGGTTTGCATAGCCCCCCTCCCATCTTCATGTGGTGTGTAATTGGAGGTATTCTGGCTTCCTCCCATAGTCCAAAGAGTGTCAATTGTGAGTGTGTGCCCTGCAACAGACAGGCACCCGAGTGCGTGTGCACCCCACGCCATACAGGCCCGCCAGTGCATGCACTTGCTGCAACGGACAGGCACCTCAATGCATGTGCTCGCCAGTGTATGCGTGCCCCGCAATGGACAGGGTCTAACCAGGATTGTAACCTAAAGTGCAATGTTAGCTGCTGCATTTAAAATAAGACTAACTGTGGCCAAAAGGATGCGAGTTGCATTGCCCAGGTTGCGAGCTTAAACCCCAGCCACTGTTGTGAATTACAGCCATTTGATATAAACTGCTTCAGATATCCTTGGAGCTGAACACTGGCTAAAGTAATTGTTATGGAAAAGCAACTGGCAAAAGAAAAAACAAAGTTATTGGTTCCTCAAATATGACGGGAAAAAAAAAAAAATCTCTAGTTAGCTGTTCTTACTTCTTTCCGCCTCAGGAGAGGTGACTGCGTCTTGCACAGTGGCATACTTTTCCAGCAGCTGTTTGCTCTGTGGTTCCTGAAAGCCCATTTCCTAGCATAGACACATTTGATATTATCAGTTAAATGCTATGAAATACAAGCTCCCCCACCATTTAGATAGATCAAATAGATCTGATGGATCATTTCATTACATATGTGCCAGCCAATTACAGCTCAGTTCATTCACCAAGAGCTGCTGCAACTTGCAGTTGTACAGGTCATAGGTGGCATCCTTGCAGTTCGCGTCCAGCTTGAGCACCTGCTCCATGGCATGTTCTGCCTTGTCGAACTGCTGCAGATTGCAGAGGTTAGTGTCAGTAGGTGGCCTCAAAATAACACGCAGCAGTAATACAGAATTTAGATTTGGTGAAGATTCAGGTGCAGACCTTCATTCCCATCAGTGCCCGTCCTTTACGGAAATACCCATAGGGCCAGTGGGGTGCCAGCCGGATGGACTCCTCAGCGTCCGCGAGGGCCAAGGTGTAGTTACCCAGGCACTCATAACAGCTGGAACGATTCCCGAAGAACCTGCCCCAAAAAGACAGGTCATTCTCGGAGATGAAACTCCGCTGGCTGCATCATTAGGCAGGACAGGTACCTGTGATCTTTGGGATCGCAGTGAATAGCTTCTGTAAACATACTGACGGCCTGAGTGTACTTCTGCTCTTTCCACAGCTTAATGCCCTTTTCTGATGAGACATCAGACCAAAACATCAGGAAATGGGAATTGTAATGGGGGTAAAAGGTCAGGTAAGAGAAATAAAACAGACATCACAAGAATGCGAGATGGGAAGTCATAGAGAGGCTGCTAAATTTGATTTCAAGTTTATGTAGAAAGCCAGTAAGATGAAAAGTACCATGAAATGACAAAACATAGCTATTAAACCAGCACAAATGGCTCATTGCAGGTGGTTTCAGAGAAAGAAAAAAACAAAAACTCATCAGCGACTTCACCGTCTGGGCAACTTTTGTGCGTTTTGCTGATAAGGTTCCAAAATGGCAGAGACAAAAACCACATTTCCCCAGAGGTGAAAAAAGCTCCCATCGTCGCCTGAGGTTTAGGGTTTATCTTTACAGTAACAGCCACCCTGGCAACATGGAGGCCGGCTTTGCAGCTTAAGTCTTGGTTCTGATAGGCCAAGCAGCTCACCAGCCGACGAGGTGCTCCGCTTGGCCGCAAGATCTGCAGGGGCCACCTGGAACGCACAGCCACAAGCAGGACATTCAGTAGCCTACTTGCCTATATCCCCAAACCAAATACACAATAAATCACTTCAAATTTTATGTCTTTTCTATTACAATCATTTTTAAATGTGTCCTCCCCCACCCTCTACAACCATTAGTTACAGAACTTGCTTTTCAAGTAATATTGTGAACTCGGCTAAAAATACAGAACAGGAATTTCAACACGCAGTCACACTTCCTTCACCTCCGTCTCACCAGCCAGTAAATGTGCTTCCTCAATTTACATACCTGCCGGCTGTCCTTGCACAACAGGCATGGAGCAATTTGCAACTCGAGTCAAACAGCATAGTGTCATGAACAGACATGTTTTGGCTTTGCAGCAAGAGGTGTACTGTCTACAGAACTCAACAGAGAACCAAAATATCACAGATTTCCACAGTGTACCTCTTCAATACTGTGCTTAACCTTAATTCTGTAAAGTAAATTCCAGTTATAGAAGTGAATACAATATTTAAAATCAAAAAGTAGCTTGTGTATACCTATTTGACATCTAAAAAGAACATTTACTGATTCTGTGCTTAAAAATAATGCTCTTTGTCCATTGTTATGTACTCATGGTTCAGACACATCTATATGCAAAGCATTCTGGGAGAAGCATGTCAGGAATGAATTGGTGAATAAATCATCTTGGAGGTCATTTTCCAGCATTTCCAGCACGTGGTCACTCACCTCCCTGGTCCTGGCTTCGTTCTCTTTGTTCTCCTTTGAGCCCTGACTCCGCCCCAAGCGGCTCTTCGGCTTGATGTGGCTGGCAGCGTTGGCGTAGAAGGCACTGCTGACATCCCAACCCGGGTCCTATGACGACATAGGTGCACACAGTCGACCGAGAAGCCTTCATTAACGCCCACCATCACTGCTCATGGCTCCAGCTAAGAATTAAGATGTCCAGTAATGGCCTTCCATATACAGCGCTCACAGTAAGTCATGGGAAGCTTGCTTAATTCTGTAATAATGTTGCAAATTTATTGGTTTCATAACAAAAGCCCATTGACAAGCGATGTTTAACGTATCTGCATGTTATGTGGTATGTTACGCACAGACATTTTCTTATTGTCATAATTTTTTTTTTTTTTTTTTTTTTTTTTTTTTTTTTTTTTTTTTAACTGACTGTTCTGTTCGTGCCATTTTCTATTAATTGCAATTTTAGTCATTGGCTCCCAAAGGGATACTAAACAAATGTTTGGTGTTTTATGTTATTGCAAAGGTGTTACTCATTAAAAAGCCCCCAATGATGCTTGTCGATAAACGTTTCAACTCAGAACAGCTGTTTTTGAACTATAATTTGAGTTCATTTGAGTTGTAATCATTTGATTACAACTTGAAATGTGTTATACTTTAAAGTGTTATGGGACACCTCTCATACTGCAGAAATGATTATGGATACGGAGATTTGGTACTCTGCAGAGACAAACACAACACAGAATCCTTACTGAATTGAACACCTTCTTTATGACACAGTATGCAAAGTCAGTGAAAGACCAAAACACCCCCCTTTAGCCCCGGGGGTTTTCGCCAACACACTGAAGCTTACCAGAACTTAGGCCAGCACACCATTCATTTCTATAAGTACAATGGTTTCATTCCTTTTGGCAGTACCTCTTCACAAGGACTGCATGATGCATGGTCATCGCCCCTGTTCCCTGAAGCTGCGAGCAGTTGGATGGGCATTCCTTTGAAGATCACCACCTCGTCCTCCTTTTCGCTTCCACTCTCCTCGGACCCCAGCTGCACAGAGTCCTTCTCATCCTCATCCTCCTCATCCTGACAGACATATTGCATAAATAATCCATTCTCCCTTCAACAGAAATCAAACCGTAAGTGACGTTTCCCCTACCTGATCAGCAGTTTCATTCTTTCCAACTTGCTCCAACTTCTTCCGTTGTCGCTGTCGCTACAGAAAGAGGTTAAGGGTCACAGTACCGTTCCTAACGCATGTGAACATAGGACACGATGGTGGAGGGTCTATGGGAAACCACGGATCACCACTCACCTTCCTCTTGGCTCTGCGTCTCTCTGCACGACGCCTGGCCCGCTCCTCCTCACTGAAGCCCTCCTCTCCCATAAGGCCGTCCTGTCGCAGACACGCATAACTGATTAGCACAAATCACTTGCACTCCATATATAGATTCAACCTCCACCTGGGTCTCCCCCAGCAAAGGAGGAAGTCCTGCACCTACTCTACCCTGACAAAACTCTTCCTCCTCGCTCCAAACCCCAGTGCTTCACATGATGTCCCTTGTTTCCCTATCAAGCTGAAACAGTCAATATTCAGGAACAGCTCCTGCCGTACCGGAGTCAGAGCAGCGTCGTCGGCCCTCTGGTTGGAGATCTCTGCACTTCCACATTCAGTCTGGTCTCCCTTTTGCTCGGAAGTACCTTTCCAGAACAAAAGGATAATGCCACATACTGGCACTGTTACAATACTGCAAAGCAGAACCACATCAATCCCAGAAGTTTCAGAACAAGAACTCATTCAGGAGATATTAAAAAAAAAAAAAAAAAAAACCTGATGTTTCCAGAAAAGTATTAAAACGGAAAATAAAAGCCATACAAAGAGGCAGCATAGCGACAGGAGCAAACATGCACAGAAAGAAGAGGAAATACATGCATGCAAGCAAATACATTTAATCCTATCCCTCTGCTACAAGACAATGATGGCCGTGCACAAAGCCTTGACAACTCAAACCTCACTTTTTAATAGGCAGAGCTCAAGTAATTACTGTTTTTCGTATTTGCAAATATTTATGAGCAGAATCATAACATGAGCAATGTTTCAATTAAGAACACAGGACCAGCACGGCAGTCATGTTGCAATAAACAGTGCTCCTATGGTACGGCTGGCTTGAGGATACAGTGACTAACCAGAATTACGATAATTGAAAATGGATGTTTGGTCACTAACAGAAGGGCTAAATGACGTTTTCAAGCTATTCTTTTGCCAGTAAGCAAACCATTTTATTAGGCTAAAAAATACTGGGATTTTGAGTCAGGGGAAAATAGCAATCACTTGTAGAGTTCCATATTTGTTATGCAAAGCATGAGAGCCTTGTGGATTCTGATATTGTAAAACAGCTGGCAACCAAAACACCTTCTCTCCAAAACACGCCGGCACCTGCAGAGCCACCTTCACCACAACCTGAGGCGTGTGAATAAATCATTCATTTCTCTCTGTTAAATATATGCTAAGGGACCATCTGTAGAAAACTGTCAGGGGAAGAATGTTTTATAGATGGGATGTCCTAAGAAAACAATGACAATTCTTTGCAATGAAGGAACCATGCTGAAGGACAAAACCAAACGTCTATTCTCTCTTCCAGAGCTCAAAAGAAGGCTGGACACAACCCATTTGATTATGATTCACAGCTGTAAAAAGTCATGAGATGATTAAAACAACTGAATGGACCTCCATTTAGTCAGTCTGATTCATCTAAGAGTAGCTAAATGACAAAGTAAACAGCGGAGCGTTTGTTTAAGTCATGTTTGCTTGGGATGAATCTGCACAAGTCAAGAAGCATCTGCCATTTTGATTACTTTTGTGCTCTTACATCAAACATTGAAGAACAACATACAGAAGAAAATGTTCAAACACTTTCACAACTGGATTCTGTCAGACCCAGAGCACGCAGACTTTCCCCAACCTGGTCCCCAGAGACCCACAGACGTTCCACGTTTCTTAATTCTGTAATGGACCGGGCTGGGCTGTTTTAGACTTCAACTCTGAAATTTGACTCATCAGTCTAGTCAGTTATTGTGTGTCATTGCTATTTCATAAGATGAAAGAAAAATTTTTTTATGACTAAAAATGTATAAGTTCAGTGTCACAGCATAACAATATCAACTGAGGTTGAATGTTAAATAATCTTACAAGCTAAAAAGAGAGAGTGCCACTAACAAGGAGAGAAAAATTGCTCACGATGTCAATGCCGTACCTGTAAACTCAGAAAGCATATACACAAGCACACACCATGCACGTTAACCCCAATTAAAATGTAGAACAACGTACATGGTAACTTTGGCCAAAACAGAGACTAAGAGGCAAAACTAGAACATTATTCTATGGCTAAAGTCACGTTACTTTATCGTTTTACAACCGTGTGATGTAGTTGCGATTCCTCAGAGCATCAAACAGCTCGGACAAGAACAGCTGAGTGATAAACACTGGACAGTAAATATGGTTTGATTGGGGGGAGGGGTAAATACAAGAATAAAAGTAAAATAGTAGCATGTAACAACAATGACAGTGCAAGTGAAACAGGTCAACGCTGATGCAGGGTAGTGTATATAGACAGCAGACTGCAAATAAGCGAAACATTGTAGTGCAAATGTGCATTTTCCTCACCATTTATGAGGTAGGTAGGAGTTAACATCTTTCAAACACTGTTGCACTTTATGTCATTGTGTCCTGTCCTTGTTCAACTGCCCTGTGTGGCTTTAATTGCCCCTTGGGGATAAATAAAGTTATTTAAATTTAATTGAATTAACAGGTATGACAACCGAAACCATGGCCTTAAAATGTAGTCTTCTCAGGAATGCAACCAATCACCAAAGATCATTCTGGTCTCCGGACATCTTCCAGTATCCACCAAGACTTTCTGAGTTGCACACTTACATTTACAATTTCAACTCAACACAACACCAAAACCCATGCTGCTCCAATGGCAGTTAACATTCTTCATACTTAAAATATATATAAAAAAATCTTGCAATTAATCATCAACGTTGAAGAAAAAGCAGGACTGGTTGAACTGTTTATAAAAAACAAGCTCACTGACCCAAGGAGAGTACTGCACACTTCCGTTTGAATAGCCAAGATAGAATGAGACCTCTGAGTAGCACGACCAAGTGACCAGTGGGTTTCTATTTCTGTGGATGTTCATGCATTAGAAAAAAAAGACTGGAGTTTACAGGTTTCCATCATCCACGCATTGATTTATTAAGACAAAATTACTTACATTTTTCTTTTGTTACTGAAGCAACATTGTGGAATACATACAAAAAGAAAATTAAAGCTTAGTGATTTTGTACATGCCGGAGTCTTAGAGTATCTTGTATATCGATTTCAAACTGAAATGCAGACAGAAGCAATTCCAATAAAGATATTTTAAAGAGGTGGAAATGCCATTTTAAAAGATCCTTGTTAAATGCGATTATTGTCCTTATCAAACCAACCTCACACGTGGTAGGCTAAGCTGTTCCACCAATAATAATAATAATAATAATAATAATAATAATAATAATAATAATAATAATAATTAAAAAAAAACATTTTGGTTTGTGCTTTTGGTGACATGAGAAGCAGAGGTGGAATCCAGATGCAGGACATTTGTCTCACTTACCGCACCATGCCACAACCAGAAAATGATGCCGCTTTCTCTCTAGCTACATGGGAACAGTCTACAAGGACAAAAACAGACTCCCGGCTATCTCCAATGTTCATTGAAGCACATCATAGACTGCAACAAGTGAAACCACAGCTGTGTGTAACAATGGTATGTTTTGTTCAGAACCCAAGAACAAACGGCAAGTCCCTAAATCTCACTAAAGATAACAGACCAAAAACATTCAGGAGGGACAGCTGCACATGCAACGTGTAATAACGGAGCTGAATGAGGATTTCAAGCATCACATTTTCAGATTATTAAAACAGTAATGGTTAATGCTTACTTGCAGTAAAAATCTAGCTACATGCTCTTTACATTAACCGTACCTCCATACTGCCTTTATAATGCATCCATAGAACATTCATAAACAGCATGCAAGTACTGTATACCTTAACATACAAAATGCGTTAACAGCTTTAATATACAATAACACTGTACAATTGTAATGCTTCTTATTATCATACAATTGTTATTAATGTATATTAAAGCTGTCAATGTACACTTTCATGCTGCTTATGAATGTTCTATGAATGCATTACAAAGGTACACTGAATGTTATATTAATGCATTATGAAGGTGCGGTTAATTTAGAGTGTTACCAAATAAGACTTTATAAAGCAGGCAACATATTTGGATTTAATCATTCTTCAACCCAAACCATGCTGCCTTAAAATTGAATTCTCTCCTTTTTTTGTTGCTTTTAAGTCTAAAACGGAAGTATTGGGGAAAATACAGGGTAAGAACATCTGGGAATGCCACTGCTGTCTGCATGTCACGCCACCTTTAGCTTAACGCCTGATCACTAGCTCAGCAGAGACCGCAGCCAGTCACAGGAGATCCGGCCACGTGCATGTCGCACTGACATTCTTGGCTCTGTGACAGCAGACTATGAAACTCACTATTCTCCATTTTTTATTCATTCAGCACAGCACATAATACGCAATTCACAGCAAAATCTAAATGAAGACTGAAAGTGACACGATTTACACCCCCCTCATCATACTGCCCAAAGGAAATGCGATTAAACCCCCCCCCCCAATGAGTGCTTTCCACAAGCCTCATACACTTCCTTTTAACATCACAAATTTGAGAACTCCGCTCTGATTGGGGGGGTTAACACACCTTGTCCGCATTGCAGGTTGACACACATCGCACAGTGAGCTACAGCTTAATTAAAACTTATTCAAATTTTGAAGAGAGGCGACTGGCAGCTTATTTGTCCATATTCACCCACCAGTAACTCATACCACAGAAAGTATTTAACACAACATGTAGGATTGGGAACCATCAAAATCGTTCCTGGTATTTGTCTTGACAAGCGAGATGATTTCAATGAGGGAGGTTTATCACAGCAAAAATGTCTGGCCACAGAACTCCATTTGCAACTTAATCATTTCCTACTCCGTATCTCTGTTCCCACCTCCATCACATGCCTTTGTTTTCATGTTATGTTTTGTATGTGGGTCACAGTATGTTTAATACCACTGTGATGGACATTCGAAATTTCATTTTATTACCTATACAGCGACAATAAAGGAATCTTAATCTTAAAAGTTGTTTCTTAAGCAATTTGGCCATAGTTCTGTTTTATGGTGAGTTACTACATGATTACAATGACCTTCCCCCAGTACTGAAACCAAAGGACTTTTCAGCCAGGAATGTGAGAAGTGAAAAAAGAACCATGAAAGAATTGAGTAGGACCCAGCACGGCAAACATAAAGGGTGACCACTTCTGCTGCTTGCGGAACTGAGAGCCGTTTCATGGGTCACACTCGTTTAAGGGAGACATTATCTCACCTGCCACCCAGTGTACAAGCAGATGTGTGACACTGTTGTGCAACCGGGAGGTCACTGCCATCAAGTTTGGGGTTGGAGGATGTAACAGAACAGTCCTGGGAAGCAGTACAGGCCAAATTGCATAACTCAAAAAAAGACAAATGTCATGTAAGAGCACTCTTTCTTTAATACATAATAAAACATTTCAGAAAAGTCACAAGGGAGCAATTTTGCCATGTGTGGCACACTATAAAAGCTACCAAAACAAGACTCTCTCGAGAAAACCATGCTGGATAACTGGTGTTTTTTTATGAAATGTACAAAATAAAGCTTACAAAATTTTAATTATTTACCGTGTTTATGTAGCTGGATAATTTCACTGAAGCAATTCTGATTTATGACCTTGTTCGAGATCCATCCTGAAACTAGAACCAGCAAACTTCTGGTTAAAGGCCCACACACTTAACCACTAGGCAAACTGGGCTTACTACCAGGGCATCTGTTGCTCTGATTAAGACATGCTATAAATGCCTGAGTGCAGCCATACCAGTTCTCACGAATACCCATAATGCACCTTGGTTCACTCCTCTGCAAATTCCCACTCCTGACCAGAAAAACAGCAGCAAACATGGGAAAACACCACAGCATAACAAATACAACAGAACTACACATGGTTCAGTTAAAAGGTTAGATGAAGTTCTAGTGTTCTGATTATCAGCCGTGTATCTGCATAAATTGTAGTGGCAGGGAGCCCATTATTCTAACATGGCTGACTGAAGTGGACAAAATTCACACGGCTACATCACTCCAAGAACATGCAAAATTTAAATAGATTTAATCCTTTAAGTTTGACTATGTACATAAAGTAACTGCAACAATATATCATATCCATCTCAAACACAGCAAGTGCAATAAAATATATACTCTGAAGTGCTGGAACCAAAGTCTGGATGAGTAGTTTATAAAAAGTGAAATCAATGGGGATTATGAAAAAAAGACCATTACAGAAATACCGTGTCCCATTGACATTCTTTAGCATGAAACTAGTGTAATAATACTAGCAGCCAAACATCCGGTTATCTCACAGATAATTAGTGACATAGGATGGAACTTAGAGTATTTGACGGTTTTAAACATTTTAAATGTTATTATTGCAGATCTTGAGAGAAAAAGATAATTAATCAGATTAGACTACACTACTTCTGCACAAGCATGATGGTGTGACTTATGCTGTTGTCAAGGATATATGAGAGAGTTTGATATGGGGGGGGGGGGTACAATCTAATATCTTAAAGTCTATTTATTGAGTGGATGAAGCCAAATTAAATACTGGGGGTAGATAACCACTCCCCCACAGTTCCTATGGCCCTGGCTGTAGCACATTAGTAGCACACAACAGCCACAAAGTGCTACAAGGAAAATCCAGTCCGCATGAAGCGAAGAGCAAAAACAATGTCATTTACTCAACTACATAGTCAGGATCAAAAATGTAACATTCTGAATCCTTTGAATGGCCTGGTTTCATCAGACAACTAGATAGCTCTTCATTAAATATGCTAGTTCATGCACCTCAAACATTTAAACAGCATGAGTCACATGACAGCCCAGTTCAGTCATACTGGTTTCATAGGTTTTACCAGGCTTAACTGGATGTTCTGGAGACCTAGACTAAAAGATTAACAAGTTCCCTATTGACAATGTGTCATCAGACAGCATTTACCTATTGAGCTCGCATTATGCTACTTACAGCAAAGTTTAAAGATATAACCAACGTTCACAAGGAAAAAAAACATGTCTTTGCGTTAGCTATGTAGGCCTATGTGCCTTGACATTTTCTTGTAAATTTTAATATGTGCACGTGACATTTAAACATACTCTACATCATGAATTTGCGGAAACGCAGCTTTAAAGACCTCATCTGTTAAGAGAAAGAATGCCTGAACAGCTTCATGAACTAAAAGAAAAAAAAGCATACAAAGCTCTCCAATCGTACAAACTATTTTTGAAAACCTTTATTTTTTGTTTTCCTACTGGTTTAACTTTTAAAATCACTTTATAGTCTTTGGTGCCGGTTATTAGTCTCTATGGCGTTAATATTAAGTATGAGCGAAATCACGAGGGACGCTTAATAGTCCCAGGATGAAGCGCCCACGAATGACACGGAGACAAAAATCCATATTTATCAAAGTGTGAATTCCACTACAGACATTCAACAAAGTATTCTCCCGATGCTCCCTTTTCAAGTAAACTATTGAGAAGTTACAAGATAAATGAATGCATGATGTAATACAGGAACCCGTGCCGCGGCTGCTTAGCCGTTCGCATATGACGAAACTTTGCGCTCAGTCCAGCCGATGTCAGAGATTTAGGGGACAGACGCGTTAGGTCGCTCCCGGGGACTCGATGCGTCCGGCGCGAGATGAAGGAGGGGGAGCGGAGGGGGTCTTTGAGAATGGGGAGTGGGAGAATGGGACTTCGGGGGAAGCAGCAGGGAAAAGTTGCTAAAGTTGCACGCGGCGATTACTCACCGATCCCGATCCCAAACAGCCTGCGTATGTCTTCTGTGAACCTCATGGCCGCCACCATCCAGCAGTATTGACTCGAGTGCAGGAATAAATATACGGATGCGCGCATTTAGCACACAGGAGCGCTCGGAGGCGCAGGCGACCGGCTCAACATTTAAATCGCCTCCGGTGACTTCGATGGTTCCCCTCGGTTTTGTGGACTGTCGGTACGATAGGATTTTGCCGACACCCCTACGCGCGTCTTAAAGGGGCCATAACCTCATCAGGCCGGCAGCACGTAACAGACGCGCACGACCGAGTCACAGCAACGTCGACAATAAAGCTGTTAAAGAATGTTTGAGCTACTGATAAAAACACCATAATTACTGTTAAAGTACATAATGGCTAACAGATCACATAAAACCTATCTGAACATTGTGGCTTTGGATTTAATTTCACTTCACATTGCGTACAGTTACATACACGGTGTACTTCACAGGAGATCCATTAATTAACTGAAACGCAGGCATATAATTAAAATTCTTAGCATTTTTTTCAGTCACGAATATCTGGTAATCGGGTTTGTGGATACTTCCTTATTGTGTTGTTGCGTGACAATAATTATAAGTACGTGTATATATTCTCTATGGTGAGAACGGTTAAATCAATTTTAAACAGGTGAAAAATCTGCATGACTAAGCAGTCAGTAATGTAAATATTATTATTATTTATTACTTTAGTATTTCTGGTGTTGCATTTTAAATGATGATCTGAACAAAGATATTACACAATGAGTTATCCATACCGAGCAAGGATTGCATCAGACTTCCTAACGAGTTTTTTAAAACGTGTCTGCGTGCTGCAATTATTGCATTTGCTAGATACATTCAGTCCAGTATGTTCTGTTATTGTGTTCAGGTTAATGAAGAAGATTGTGTCTAAGGAAGTTGGACAACGAAGTGATTTTTTAAAAAAGTTATTGCAACTGCATTTGTTTACAATATACAGTATATTGTTTACAATTAGCTACGCGAGTGGGCGTATATCACGTTGTGTTAAACAGTATTTCTCTCACAAATCAGTGAATATTAAACTTCAGAGGCATTAAAGTGAAGAGCTAACATACTATTCACCAATTTCGTCTCTGTTTGCAGGAGACCAACAGTAACTGAGTACTCAGGAAAGTGAATTATATCACCACCTTAATATTAGCTGCTGTGATCATCCCTATAAAGCTCTCATAAGATAGCAACCAGGTCTTGGGAGACAATTGATAAGCAAGTTTCTGACAAAGGACTCCTGTCCTACCCAACCTCCAGGGATGTTTCAGTCGGCGAAGAATCCTTTATGTAATGTTAGCAAAGTTTCTCTGATCACAAATGTCTGATTCTTGTAAACTGAGAGGTACTAAAGGCCCAACTTGGGCCTCCTAGATACAGTTTAAAAATAAGTCTTGAGAATGTTAATGGAGCATTACTCATTATTCATTTCACCAGTATACAGTTAGGCCTGTTATTAATAATTAACCAGCTTATCTTAAATAAATAGCATGCGTGTTCTACATATGACTGCTCCTTCAGAATTGCCTCTTTAGTTGATGTAGTGGTCTTGTGGGTGGCATCATTGAGGTTGGTGAGGTTCAATTGACTGTATTGTGACTTCACACCTCCCAAGTTGTGGGTTTGACTTCTGACATATTTGTATCTCTTCTGTTAGTGTGGAGCTTGAGTGTCCTCTTGGCTTTTGAGTCAGTTTCCTCTTACATTGCACGGACGTGAAGTTTAGATGACTGCGTGACATCTAAACTGTTATCTGTAATCCGTTAAAATCAACCTTACTGTGTGTTTATGCGCATATGTGTAGGTCTGGCAACCACTTCGTTGTGTAACCCGCCTTATGCCCATCTGCTTCCTGAGAAGGGCAGCCAACTTTCCATGGCTCTATTTTGAATAAATGTTTGGAAAATGTTTCTGGAAACTCAAATGAAATGTTGCATTCCAGGTGTTAAAAATTTTGCTTGGAATTAAAGCAGAGATCACTTTGGGACACGGACTGTCTTGTAAGAACTTTTGATGGCATGCAGTGCTTGGATTTCAGTGTTATGGGAAATCACAGTTTTTACTGAGAACTTACTGATGGCTGTAACTGTAAATTGCAGCAGCAAATTTGTGCAAAATTGCATTATGGGACACCTCAGAGGATGAGCTCAAGCTCCTACCCAGACTGCTTGTGTGGGCATTGGTGACTTAATGCTTAGGGAAGCGCACTTGTAACTGAAAGATTGGAGGCTCGAATCCCTGACCGGCAAGACACCACTGAGGTACCCTGAGTAAGGCACTGCTCCCCGGGTGCTGAATTAGCTGCCCCTGCCATGTCACATATGGGTTACATGCAGGGGACACATTTCATTGCTGTGGTGTGTGATCACTGAATAATAATTTTTTTTTCTCTTTAACTGAGCAGTTATGAGATGTGTACATTTCCACACCATTCCTTATACTTGTGCACTGTTACGCACTGTGACAAATGTTCTGGAATTTCAAACTAGACTTTTTTCAGTTAAATGTTCTTCTCCAGGCTTGCTTGATGCAGGTTGGTGGCTGAGTGTGGTGGCGTCACTGCTTCGATGCGTAAAATAAATGGGCCAAATTAACCCACTGTATTTTCGTCCAGTCAGTCGGCTGGTCTATCGGGGTCTCAAAAACCAATAAAAAAAATATATAATTTCCAATTATTTTTTTTCTCTCTGCCGCATCATCCATCCGTCTATTCACCTTCCATTACGGACGTTTCCATTTAGGGAACCAGCAGCCCCAAAAAAGTCGTACCTTATAGCCTTATTAGTCTTTCCAGGAGGACATTTTAAGTGTAAGAAATGCATGGCTTTTAACCTTGAGTGCCCCCCTTCCCTCACAAAAAAGGATAAATGTGAGTTGTACTTCATAACCTACAAAAGATAAATACTTATGAGAAATGGGTCAAATGTAGATTAGCTTTATTTTTGGCAAGGCCCTGCATGAAAAATCTCTATAAATAACGTCATCTTTTAACAACAGTCAATGCACGGATGTTTATATAGTCCGCGTTTGATGAACACGTTGGGGGGGATTTAATCCATTTTACACAGTTTTACACCAGGAAAGACAACATGAACAAAGCCGTGAAACGAAGCTGCATTTGAATTTCTTTCTGGATAATATACGGTAGGCTATACACAAAAACGCCACTAGGCCTATTTGCTTTGAAAATTACAAATGCAATGGCAACCTTGGATTGCAGTTATTTGGTTACATGACCAATGAATGCTATCGTTTGTACTGAAGGCACCGGAAAGAGCTCGCCCGTGCAAATTGGAGTCCTTATCTTCGAACTTGAAACGTCGCCTGTAATTTTTGTATCCGGCCAAACGGTCCACTCTCCACGGAAACATCAATGTCTAATCCACGTTATCCCCGCTTCCAATTAGTTACATTTAATAGTCATACCATTCGACACACATTTTACTGATTACTAGTTTTGTACTGTTAACTAGTATCACTATGATAACTTTTCATACCCACTGTAAATTAATCATCAGGCTGGATCTTACGTCTTTAAATAACACGTGTTTATCCTGATATAAAGGAATACACTGCGAACCCATATGACAGTGTTTGGCCGTAAGGATATGTATTATTTATCGCTCAGGGCGCGGGACACATCATTGCGACACGCGCCCAAACAACGAAGTCCTGCACACATCAGCTGCAATAATGCGCACATCACCCACAATGATGCGCACATCACCCGCAATGATGCGCACATTGTTGTGGTTTTTCCTTCCCCGCCAAATCAGAAGTCAGAAGCCACTCGTGTAGATCCAAATTCAGTCTTTATTGCAACAATGAAGTTACAACCAAGGAACGGACACTTGCAAGTGTGCCATACTGTTTTACATCAATTTTTATACAAGTTCTTATCGTTTAACAATATCTCGTCACTTGAGCATCATCATTCCTTTAACCATTCTCAATCGTTGTTTTCTCCCTTAATCCACACCTCTAGGTGATAAGTTTGTCAGTCATCTCTTTTACTGTTTGGTCCCTCGGCCGAACATAATGGTGGCGCGACCATCTCTACTTGGTTTTTTAAAAATGCTCAGCCTTGAACTTCTGGTGAACTCAGGCGAATCCCTAAAGTCAGTAGCAAACCCTGGCAGCTTCAGCCTGTTGCACATTGTCTAACTACAGCGCAGGTGTCAGACTCCAGTCCTGGGGGGCCAGAGCCCTGCACATTTTTGTGTTTCCCCTCGTTTAACACACGTGATTCAACAACTTGTGCTAATTACCACATAGCTGTTGAGCTGAATCATTTGTGGTGGAACAGGGAAAGAACTAAGGCCCTCCAGCACTGCAGTTTGACACCCCTGAACTAGAGGGTTGATAATACATTTGTCCTTCAACATAGTGATAAGGTATACACTAATAATGGTGGATATTCATACATTCGGGGCTAACATAATGTCTAACGGGTGTTTATCGCTATCTGGTAACGCATGATTTTTAATTCATTTTATATACTTTTTTTTATACACAAGCTGCTTAAACTTTTCATAGCATCTTTCCTGTTGACATATATTCACATGTTTGATCATTTACTCCATTTCGTGAGGTTTCTGGCTGTAAGTGGACAGTCTAGTAACTGTAGGGTACAAGCGTGGAAATATTCATGTGCACATGCTACTGAACAGCTCGCTGAGCGACGACCTGCCGCTAGAGGGCAGTCCCTTACCAGTTACTCATGGAAAAAAAGAATAAAATTAAATTTATTTAAAACAAATACCAAATACTATTTTAATAATATTACAACAACAAAACAATTCAAAAATATATTCTGTTGTCGTTATTAAGTATATATATACAGTATATATGGCTTTAATGTATTTGAATTGCTGCAGTTAGCAAACTGGTATCCCGGCAAACTGGTATAATACTGGCATGCCCGTAGGGGGAGTGTGTGAGTCCTATGATATTTTTCGTCCCCACCCTTAAATATATGCTTTCAAAATTACAGATCCTGACTCATACGATCCGTTTTTTATAATATCCAATTTTCTGTTCATTTCCGTTTGAAAACTTCTATCCAAAAAAAATCGATCATCTGCCAAATACAGATTTTCATATTTACTTAAATTGATTTTTTTCATCCAAAATCCCTAGACGTCACTGCACATCGCTTAAGCCGTACAATCATTTTCTTCCATTTTCCTTTCAATATTATTTTAGTTTTTTGAGATGACGAAGACAGAGGCTTCCTGTCCCAGTGTGTTATCCACACATACTTATTAGTTACTTTCAGCTTTTTAGTTCAGCTTGAAATTTAAATCCAAATTGTTTAATTTAAAAAAACATGGAAAAAAGCTACATCAAATTGTATGTATTAGAATACATGAAGAACTTTCCTTTCAGATTTTTTCCCAGGCATACCGCCACACAGTGATTGATTTTGTCCCGTAATAGATTATATCACCCAGTCAGTCGATTTCCATGATACATTTCAATTAGTTCTTCTTAAGGTTTTGACATGCCCGAGGTGTCTTGCGCACCAGAAACAAGATAAATCAAAGACCTGTAAATCACATTTATCAGTGGGGCTGTTAAGAGTTCAGCAAATATCTACCAGGTTCACCAGGTTCGTCTTTCACAAGAAAAAATAACACAAATATCTGAGGTCTGGCTTCTCCCCGTGCGCTTCAAGGACAGTGAAAGTGTTGTGTGGTAAAAAAGGGATTTTTCAAAGGCCTAGAAGAGCCATCACTCTGCTATTCTGCTATATTTGTACTCGAATTTACACATTGTTAACTTCAGTTGTATCTGCAGTCACGTACAATAGTGAGGTACTCCATGCAATAATAAGGCAGCTTATTGTTGGTGAGGCTTTTCCAGCTAACATTGGATGCATCAGACATGTAGTATCAATGACAATATATGATATAAGCAATGCATAAGTACTTCAATAGTCATTGTTCATAACACAATGTGTATCTTCTGCCTCAGCTGATATAGCACAGTCTAAAATTCTCCATTCTATGGCTAAAACAATTCTGCTTATTCATTTGACATCCACCAGTTGGATTAGGATGGAAGGGCTTCCTTAATGAGTGACTTATCTGCTGACATCCTACAGCTGTGAAGTTCCCACTAACCTTTGGATGAGTACCATTCCAGTCGTTGGAGGGGTTTTTTCCTGTACTGAGCTTCTGCAGATTCCCCGCTTCTTGTGACGTTCCCAGTGAAACATCAGCAAACATCGACACACACAGCTTCCAAACAGACACCGCTGCATCAAAAGCTTCAGCTTGTGTCCACAGGTTCATTAACCTCCAATATCATCGCAACAGTTTGAAAGTAGTTTATAAAATGTGGCAAAATATGTCTACACAATTATTATAATCAGATCATATTCAATCCCCAGCATGACAGCAAATTGAAATCTCTGAGGTCAGCATGTTACATAGGTTTGCAACCCATCTGGGCACCTTTTATAGTAAATACTATGTCATACCATTGATCAAGCTGCTTGTGTTACATATTCAGAAAAAGCAGATGGAAAGTTAATCTGCCGGCCATATAAACTGCTTTCATGTTCAGCAAATAAATGTATACTTTCAAGCTGCAATCAGTTTCCCGTCTCAAACATTGCAGATACCATGACGCATTCCTGCGCAGACTAATTTATCTCTCGAGCTCCACTGCTGAACACCAGTATGCGGAAATGTGTCATTTCAGGTAGAAATGGGACTTTTTAATCAGTTGCTACTCATTAACCAAAGGATTTTCATGGCACATGACACATGTTATTAAAAGTTATTAGATGTGATGTGTTCAACTGACACAATTTTGATACCCAAGTGCATTATACATTTTAGCAGTTGCTTTTATCCAAAGTAACATACAACTGAGAAGGGAGAGCCAGTCCCAGGAGCAATTGGGGTGAGGGGCCTTTGCTCAATGGTGAAATCACTCTGCCAGTCACAGAAATTGAACCAACAACCTTCCAGTCACTGGCACAGCATCCAAACCCACTGAGACACACACTGCCAGAAGGAAAACAGGAAAATAATATGAGTGAAATCAAATTTTTAAGAATATTACAACTTTGTGCTGGGTAGCGACCCAAGGCTGCTCAGGTAACCGTCAGTGCTTTTTGATTTATGTCGTATGACTTAAAGTGCAATATGTGTATCAACATGTGCAAAACGTATGAGCACACACCAGAACAAGATCCTTGTACATACCTGTACAAATAAAGAGATGACACTCATTCCAACCATTAAATTCATCCATCAAGAGAGAAGAGATCCAAACACCAGCCAAACAGAACACTTTTAGTAAGTAATGTAACTTCTTAATAAGCCAGCAATGCGTAAAGAAAAAAACAATACTGTTAAAAACCTAAAAGGTACCATAATAACATGACAGAGAGAAAAACCACATAGACTAGACACATGACCCGTACTTCACACATGCGTCTACCAAGGAGAAAGGGCACATTCGGTGACCTTTACTAAGTACACCTGCTTAGCGCAGTTGATGAAGACAGTCTGCTCCTCCAATTGAATATGTGACTGCAACTGAATACATACAGCATGCAGAATCATGAGGTTCAGTTACTGTGTGACTAAGCATTAGAATTACCATACAAGGACACCCGATATAAGGAATGTTAAAGATGGCTGTGGTGGGTCGGCGCCCCATCCTGGGTTGTTCCCCACCTTGCGCCCGTAGCTTCTGGGATCGGCTCCAGACACCCCATGACCCTGAACTGGATAAGCGGTTTCAGAAAATGGATGGATGGATGGATATTATTGTCTGTGCCAGATGTGGAGCTTCTCAGAAACAGCAGTCCTCCTGGGAATTTCACAAAGTGTGTGACATTTACAGAGAATGGTGTAATAATCAGAAAACACATTGTTAATGACACAGGTCAGGTACAGGATGGCCAGATTTGTTAAAGCTATCGGGCTATAAGGAAAAATCCAGAAACGCAAACAGCACAGTGCAAAGGTGGCGTGCAGAAAGGCATCTCCAAAGACACAACTCCTCAGCCCTTGAAGTGGTTCTGGAGACAAAAAATGGGGATTCTACCTCTTGCTACAGGTAGCTAATAAAGTAGCCACTAAGTGTATGAATACATTTTGCAAAAGACACACTACTATTTCTACCTATTAAGACGTTAAGTTAATGGCTGCAGTGGGATTAAATGCACATCAGTGCTGTACCAATATGAACCAAAATAGGCCCCTCTACCTAACGCAAATCGATACGTGACTTCATTTCCTCCGTTTTATGGAGCGCAACGCGGCATCGTTTGATATTCAAACCAATCGCGGATCTTCTCCTTCCCAAGCGCCTTGATTGACGGCGACTATCAGCCAATTGCTTCAACGAATCTCAGAGCCTTCATCCAATAGAGTCACCGGTTTGGTTTGTGGGCGGTGACGTAACGGCAGCCGGGTTTCTGTGGGAACGGGACGGACATTTCCTCGGTTGACTCCCGTTACCGTTCGCTGTCACTGTCCGCTCGCTTTGCCGGTTCTCTCCGGGCCGCAGCCATGGTTTATCACTCCCTGGCGTTGCCGATGGTCTGTTTCACGACGTTGTGGGGTCTCGTGGGCATCGTCGCTCCCTTTTTCGTGCCCAAGGGACCTAACCGAGGGTAAGCATGTTTTGCTCCTTATGCAACCCCGATGTAATTCAATCATTTCATTTATATTTTAATATGACAATCTGTTTGGAAAATATCAAAATATTTGCATCGGTGGATAAGCTGAAATAGGAAGAGCGTGCATGCTGTCTGTCTAACGGGATATTAATAATTGAACGCGGTGCCCCGAAGGCCCAGTTCGGTTCTCAAAATGCCTCCCAGCATCCGGAGCTGCTCGGCCCCATGCTGGCTAAATCCACCATACGCTGCATAAAAATATCGCTTTATATGTTTATATGTTTTTACCTAAACTCTGTCCCCCATCCCCCCATCTTTTTCCCAGGGTTGTCATCACGATGTTGATATTGACAGCCGTCTGTTGCTACTTGTTGTGAGTATTTACTACTGTCACATACCGGTACGTCGGTGCCCGGTTACCTGTTCATATGGTGAAGCGGGTCTCTCTCAGTAAAATAAGCCGATGTGTGGTTTAGAGAGCCGGGGGACACCCGCAGAGCCCGTCCTGGGAAACAGTTGGGTGACAAAATGAGAATGTGTTAAAATATAATGCAAATGTGTCAAAATATATCTTAAAATATAACTCTAGAATAAAAATATCAGATTTATAAAACCCACGCGTTTTTGTTCCCTTACATATTTATAAGCTGTTACATATAAATTATGTGTTTTTCCATTTTCAGTGCAATCTATAGGGTGAATTTTAACATTATTTCTGCTTCGATGAATCCAGCTCAGTTTAACATTATGGAGCAAAATGTTTCTCTTACTTTTACAGCTGGTTAATAGCAATTCTGGCCCAGGCAAACCCCCTGTTTGGACCTCAGCTGAAGAATGAAACCATCTGGTATCTGCGGTATTACTGGGAGTGAAAGTCTCATCATGGTAAATCCGTAGCTCAGCTAACTTTGCTTTCCCACTGCATGTTTATACAGACTCTCGCAGTGATAATACCACTGGCATACAGCAGCCCTGCCCCAAAAGCTATGTTCTACATACTGTATATTTTCAAAGCAAATGGACTGCCCACAGGATCTAGTGATTAGTTACACTAAAGTGGAACATTCACTGAAGGTTCTTGCACATCTTAAGAATCTTAACTTTTCTTTGAACATTTACTGTCCGCAAGTTCAGCACTTTTATCTGCATCCATACACATGACAAATATGGTAAATAACCGTCCCCTCCTTCTCTCTCCATTTTCTTGTAGTCTAATTCCAGCCTGAGGCCATCCCTTTCCATTGCTCTTCCCAGGACGATGTCTGAACTCGAGTCTCCTTCCCACAGTCCCTTATCAAATGCCCAGTAAGAATACATGAGGCACAACACTTCCTGTTCACAATACGCATGAGGGCAGTGACCCTGTCTTCTTCATGATATTGAAAATTTTGGCAATTCCCTGCACTGAAAAATAGAGGTGTCGACTTAGACAACCTGAGTAAACGCTCTCTAATGCATCATTTTTAGGCAGACACTGTCATCACGTTCTCGTTAATCACTGCAATTTTCATATGACAACATTACTGGAATATTAACCTATAGCTGGAATGGAAAGGGTTGCCCATGGAGGACTGTAAATATTATCTCAAAACTGAAAATGCTGAAGTTGTTTATGTGAGATCCCACATGTCTAATCCCATTCATACACAGTCGAGTCACGTGCTATCCTTTGTGTGTGCAGTGTGTGGGTTGACTCCGTAGAAGTTTTTTTCTGTTTGTTTTTTAGGTGATTTGGTTTATTTATTTATTTATTTATTTGTGTTCTCTAATGTATATCGGATAGCAGTGTTGTGGACGTGACAGCTATACTGTGTTCTGTTTGTGTCAGTCGTGTGTGCAGTTAAGAGGATTCAGTGCCGGTCATAGAATCTATAAGAGGACAATAAGGTCTACTTCACAAAGCCATCTCTGTGTCTCCACTGCAAGACGCTTATTTCCCATTTCCCTGAAGAGTGCTTCACCAAAACCCGTTTCCATGGTGAACCCAACAGTCACTTAAAGCTGCGCAGTCCTTACTGTCATCCCGACACGTCTTTGTAAACAGTGTTTAGCGTGTTTGACTACAGTGTTGCTGGCGAGGCTAACCCCCAGAGATGCTTTCCATCTTTGTTTACATGCTATTACTAGGGCTAGAGGCATATAGTATAAGGTTCTTAAACTGATCTGCGTGTGTGTGTGTGTGTGTGTGTGTGTGAGTGTGAGTGTGAGAGAGTGAGAGAGAGGTTGGCTAGTTGCTTTATTGAACTGTAAACACAGTGATGTCATCAGTGCTTATGGGCTAAAATAATCAGTGATTATTTCTTTATGTTTTTAATTTAATGCCTTTGTCCAGAACTGCATGTACTTTCAGCGTTCAGGCTATTCCACCAAAGGTACATCAGCAGTTCCTCTCCCAAGACTTGAACCTTTACTGTTCACAGTCTAAGGCACCTGTGTCACCTGTGTACCATCTTAAGGCTTACGGTCACTGCTGTGTTCACCGTGTAGATTCCCCTGATGTGGAGAAATTCTGGCATGTGATTAACGGAGCACAGGCGGTGGCTTTAGGGGGCGACGTGCATGCTTGATAAGTCGATGTTTCCACCATTTCCCTGTCCTTCTGAAACCATTGAATAAAGGTCAGGATGCATAGAAAAATCTAGGCTCAGACGTCATTTTGTGTGTCTCGCCTTGCCTTCCTTTCGCCGTGCCTTTTGCGCTGCGGAACAGTGTGTTTCGCACTCCAGGAAGTGTGGCATCATCACACCAGACGCTGAGGCACGGCGGTGGGTTGTGAAGACTTTCACCCTCTGCGACTTCACATGCAATGTCAAACTATATTAGTTCTGTTACAAATTGCACATTTTATCTAACATTTTTAAAGTCAGGGATAATCTTTTTAGGCCTGAATTTATTTCTATATATTCCTTTATTTCTTAGCGAGCCTGTGTAATCACATAATCGGGGGCATTGCTGAAAGTGAGCATTAAGCTCGTGTTATCAAAGGCCTGTTAGCTTAGCGCACGGCTCTGTCATTCTAACACCTTGTGTCCAAATGCGCCTCCTGGCAAGTGCTATCGCCTCGTAACGCGCTGGGACCCAGTTAGCAGAATGCGTGCCACTTTCTCTCTCTGCTTTTCTGCCGTGTGTGAGAGTGGGAGGTTATGTCATTGAAAGATAAGCCCAGTATTTGTAAACAAGAGCGAGGGACCCTGTGTGATTGAGTGGTATACAAGTGACCTAAGAGCAAAAAAAAAGAAAAGAAAAAAGCTGGTGAAATGGAACATTATAATTAAACGCCATCTGTGTTAATAACAACCTCCCTAGATTCGCAGAGTGTCCAAGTCTGCATGGACGGCAGCGACGGGCCACAAATTGATGACGAAAAAGGTGGGTCCATCTACATTTTAGCAGGGGCCTGAAAGGTAACTGAAAACCGAGATCAAAGTGTGCCTGGACTTTACAATTTGCCGGTCTTCTGTAGGAAATAGAAAAAAAGGGCAAGAGAATAGCCTTTTCCCCCGAGGCGGCTATCGTTACAGTTCTCCGTGTGAGTGTGGACAGGGCCGCGGAGATTCTGTGTGCTTTTGAGTCCCGGCGATGTTTTAACCTTTCAAGTTAAAACATTTTATGCAAATGTAAACTTTGGATGTTTCTAACATGAAAATGAAGATGCCTAGGCATCTGCTGTCTTTCTGAAGAATAATGGCTGTGTGTGTGTGTCTGTCTCTCTGTCTGTCGGCGTATCTATACTGTATATCATTCTGGAACTGGCTCTTTTATGTGCAGGATAAACTAGCATAAAGGCCTATCTAGGTCATTATGTAAGAGGTGTTATATCAGATTTGGTGTCAGCCGGATGTATGGTGTATGTCCTCCACCTGACATTCCTCCTCGCCTTAAAAAGAATGATTGTTTTTAGCTCCTATATTTGATGTTATACGCCCAACACTAAAAGTCTTTACGATTTAGTAAGGAATTGTTTTATTGAGGAACAGTCAATGGCCAGGATCATTGGCCAGCTGGTACTGGAGGGTCACTGGTGTCTTCTCTGTGTTTGTAAGAACAATGATACATTGTGTGCACATAGCAAGAGAAAAGACATGGTCTGTACTAATGTTTCTCAATCCAGTCCTCAGGGACCCCCAGAGAGTCCACGTTTTTGCTCCTTCTCAGCTCCCGGTAGAACAAAAATGTGGCCTGTCTGGCAGGGAGCTTGGAGGGAGCAAAAATGTGGACCATCTGAGGGTCCCTGAGGACTGGGCTGAGAAACACTGGTCTACGCAGCTTCCAAAATGCTCCTCAGTATTTGAGTCATCAGTTTGATGTATCTGGGAAAAGGAACACACAAGATCTGAATCTGTAATTAATAAATCTTGGCAAATGTAATGATTTAAACATATGTTACAATTAATACGTTTAGGATTAACGCAAAAAATATATGAAATAACGTTGGAGATTTCTGCTTATTCACATATAAATATGAATTATGCACGAATAAACACAGAAATCATTTTTGTAATGAACAAAACATAAAATAAGGATATCAAATTATTAAATAAAATCTTGAATCGAGGCTACGGTGTTTCAGCAGTAGTAACGCACGTGGATGAGAGTGGTCGGCGGACATTCGTGTGGTTCCGTTTCATGTCATTTACACATCCTCACACATTTGTTTCCATGTGCTTTGGGCATCATTGAGGGGGTGGTGACGGCGAGGGGGGGCAATGTGGGAGGGGGGCGTTTCTAAAATTATTATAATTAGCATTATTCTTAAAGATAATAATAATAATAATAATAATAATAATAGGAAGAAGAAGAAAAATGCACACGTCGCCAGCCTTTTGTGAGGTTTTTTTAGGTAACACGTTTGGTGACGATTTCAGCGCGGCGTCGCCGACCGCGGCTTGTTTCATAAGTGACCCCATCTGGCTGCGGGCGGGGGACACGCTTCGCCAGCTGCTCCCAGGACCAGGCGAAAAAAAGCCCCCAGATCCTCCATGGTGACCCCGGCGGGGTGGGGGGACGGGTCACGTGAACCCTTCCACTGACGTTGAATTTTCTCGTTCTCAGCCATATCCGTTTTCAAGTGCCGTGAACTCATTTGCCCTTTTTCACCAACACAGTGCTGTTTACAGCTGACACAGTTTCCATTTTACATACGGACTTTTCCCCGGCGTGATACATTGGCTTTCTGAATCGGTAAAAAAAATAATAATAATAGCTTTCAAGAAAACAAGTAACATGTAAACTCACCGTAACTGAATATATTACCATTTCGCCGAACAAGAAAGAATTTTTCTTTTAATTCTGAGTCATGCGGGCGACACCATGTCTGTCGTAAGGGGGTTAGCTACTTTCCTGTGCATTTCTTAAGGATGATTACAAGTAGAAAACACAAAATGGTATCCCTCTGAAAGCATGGTGCACGTTGTAATTTAAGTATTATCGTTGCAGACAGGTTTATCCCCTAATACGCCATACGTTCCGATATTTATTTAATTAATATTTATTTTTAATTTCCCTTTTATAAAATATGGACCAGCTCAATACCAGCTGTTTAAAACTAACTTCCTTTATATGGGATAAATAATTTGTTTGCTGTGTGTTGGTAATCTCTAACGTACCCTTATTGTATTCGGTTTTGCCCAATTATTCATATTTGGATGCCAAGGCAGACATTTTCTATTTGTGTATCCCTTTACTTGCCCGAAGAATTCTTTCAAGGGGAGCACGACGACACCGAATAAGGTAGCTAAGCTTATTTATTTAATTTACAGAAGTTGCCAGCCGTCAAGTGTTTTTTCTTTTCTTGTTTTTCGGCCGAATATTAGTTTTGATCGCTCTTGCGAGTGTGTAGCATAGAGTGTCGGGGACCGATCGCAATTTGGGGAAGGCGGCTCAGCCGAAAGCGTGCGATTTCTCCGACTCGTTTGTTTAACTTTCGGCGTAAAAACTGTCACTGCCAGATCTGGCTGGATCGCACATACAGGTGGAAAAGGACGAGAAGGGGGAAAGAAAAGGGGTAACTTCCTTCTTAGTCTGTCGTCTTTTTTATTTTGCCAACCACATTGGAAATAAGGCCGAAGGTCGTCTGCGTTTTCTTTAATTTAACTTGCCCTCACTGCCACCCGTTATTCTGGCTTTGGTAAAGAATGGACAATAAATTATTGACATCCGACGGTGCTTCCAGCTGCAGCCGAAATTTTATTTTGTAACGTGACGTCCGCGACATAATTTGTTGCCGGTGTGTTGGCTTGAAGTGTAATAGGGACAGACTGGATCATTGATGAGGGCACCGGAGCTTCCCCGAATTGTTTATAATTCTGCGGACGATTATGAAACATATCGCAAGTTGGAAGACAAGGTAAAAATTCGCGATCGTATCCCGGCGGCTTTTTCTTTTTACAGTGGATAAACAGAAACTTTGACAGCCTGTCGTGCGGTAGATGGAGTAGTGGGCAGACGCTTGGGTCCGAGTGTCAGGTGGGACACATCTGCGCACCTTTCGGGCAGCTCCCCTCGCAAATGATCGGCCGCCTTCAATGGCTAGCAGAATGGGTAAGCTGCGATGAGGTAAGGGCACCGGGCAGCAAAAAATCAACCCCATAATTCGACTCTGCCTTAAATCTCACATTTTCCTTGAGAAATACTTTGTGGCAGGACTTCGGGGGAAGATGTTGGGGACAACAATATATGCCGTATTTCTTTCTTGTGCTTCGGAAAGAGAGAACAAAAGGAGCATTAAATGTCTTTTTTGTTGTTGTCGCGATTTAGACTGCCGGGGAGCAGACGCTGTCTAGGTGTTTTTTTTTTTACCAAAAAAAAAAAACCGCCGTCCCTGTGCACCGACTTCAGCCGACAGCACGGCTTGCTTTATATTTGACAACTCTGCCATCTCCGGCTCCAGGTCCATCGGTTTATCCCGGGTGTCGTGGACAATAAAGAAATTTCTGTGTCATTTGTGTTTTTTTTCCCCTCCCTAGTTTAATCCGACGTGGGTCACATTGCCGACTAGAACCAGGAATGTCGTTTTGTTGCTCGGAAAGGCGCTTTCTCTTAACACTAGTTTTTTTTTTTTTTTGCTATTTAACAAAACTGCCTCTTGAATCCCGAAATTGAATTTGCAGCCTCCCCCGCAGCTCTCTGGGGATGCGAGCTGAACGGTCCACCTAGACCTCACGGTACTGAAATTGCGAGCCGAGGATCCGCGGCCAGCCTGAATTCACTCTGCTGCTGTTTTTGCGCATTTTGCCAAATTAAAGCAGATATTGAGTATCTGTAACCTTTTTTTCCACGCGTGCTGATAAAGGGAAGGCCACACACGTGAAATCGAGTGCCGTTTGTGTATGTGTCTGTGTGTTTTTGCTAATGGAGGTAAATGCATTTGTAAATCCCTGGCTGTTAGTCAAGATGAGATTCTCACCGTGTGTATTTAATCATAGGGGCCCCGTGAATGGGGTGCTGGGTGAATTGCCGTTCGGTGTTGTTAACAAATCGCTCTAGAACCGAACCCCGGTGATCTTCCAGCGAGGTGCCAAATTTTTCTGCTCTTGTGGAAATACCTCCTCTGAAATGAATGTCTCTCCTGGTTCTACTTACAGCTGTGGGCCCAATATGTCAGCATTTTATGTAATTATGGGGTTTCAGACAAAGGTGCACTGCTTGCTATCGTTTTGGCTTATGGGTTCAGCATCTTTCACCCTGCTCTTCTGATGCCAGGGTGTTTATTAAAGTAGCCACACTTGCAACCCCCCATTCTACATGGCGTAGTGGAAATACATCGAGGATACAGCCAAACATAGTTATGTGTAGTTACGAGTTGTAATCAAGCAGCGGCAATTAGCGGCTTGTCATGTGACAGGTGGTGTGAACCCTGAATTCACGGCTTCACAACGTGCGAATGGTCTGCTGGTGGTCTCACTTGGAAGAGGCGTCCCGTGACCGCTGAAGGTGTGACAACCTCCATCCAGCAAACCATTGGGCATGCCTCAGGTTGGTTCCTCTACCCCCTCCTGCCTGTCTACATTCTTGCTTACCACAGTAGGCAGGAATGGCATTGTGTTTATAACCAGGTATAACCGAACACCGTTCCCTTATCTCTGTGCCCAACTGTGATTGACTAGTTTGAACAGTAACCGGTTATTTCGAGAGCGGTAGCTATTTGAGGAATGATTCCGGCAGGAGGGGGGTAAGGCTGTTTCTGTGTTCCTGTGTCTGCAGCCGGGCATGAACGGGATGGAACCGATATTTGGCGAGGCATATGGGAACCACCGGTGCCTCCTCACGCCATACCCGTTAGCGGGGTCTCCGCTGGGGGGCAGGACCGACTGCGACCAGGTGAGAGCGGAGCCAAACTGCTGATCTGTGTATGAATAACCCGTAAGTTAAAGTGTAAGAGATAGAGGTGAGTACAACTTGGATCAAGTTAAAGATCGCTTTACATAGCCCTGACCAGTTGTGTGGTGGTCAAGGATATCTGCAGAATTTTTGGGTAAAACTGTAAAGGATAGACCTTCGTTAATTAGATAATATAAGAAAGGGTTACAGCTTTTTATAATTTATAGGATTGTTTTTGTTGAATTGTCTATGGTAACGACTCATTGCCTTGCAGAATGTGGTCCTGATGCTGGGCTCCCCGGCAGTACCCCGCAAACGACCCTTTGAACTGCTGAGCGACCTGGTGGACGACGGCTTCGGTGAGGACCTGCATCACGAACGCTGGGACATTTCTGCGCTGGATGATATCACGCGCTACACCAAAGGCAGCCTGGAGGGGGAGCTGGCAAGCTCGGAGGTGATGCTGATCGGCAAGTGGGGCAGTAGGGAGGAATCCACGGAGAAGCAGGCGGGGTCCGGGTTGGGCACTCGGGTCCGGGATGAGCCTGATCCAACCCCAGAGCCCAGCCTCGCCAAGTCGTCCGCATCCGACAGGCAGGAGAGTACTTTGACACTAGGGGGTGCAGCTGCAGAGGCAGTGGAGGAAGAGGAAGAAGGCGAGGAGGAAGATGCCCAGGGCCAGGCAGTTACCGAAGCCACTCCAGTGGAAGTGTTTCAGCAGCCAGAGGCCGCGGCCTCACTGTCTCCCAGTGCCTTGGAGCTCCGCAGTGAGGAGCACAACTACTCCCTGCAGGCCGATCGGGGCTCTGGATCCAGCCAGGGCTCTGACAGCGAGACAGCAGACACTGAGGATGAGGAAGGGGAGGAGGAAGAGGAGGAAGAGGAAAGAGCAGCAGAGCCTGGCGACCAGAGCTCCTCTGGAACGGAATGTGGTGAGAGCTGCGTCGTCGTCTTCCCGCCACGGTCTGACGGCACCACAGCCTTGAATTCAAGTTAGATTCTGTTTAGGCTTTCAGTGGAGACTATTTATAGACATAAATAT
>JAODKC010000045.1:3850234-3860387 GCA_026777985.1 Mormyrops attenuatus | reverse complement strand
CCCCCCCCCCGATGACCTGAGACAGATCTCCACCAATGCTTACAGGTCTCACAAACAAAAAGTGTAATGAAGGCCCCAATTCCACCTACAAGACTGAGAGACAGGCGTGTGCCGCACTCCGCCAAACCCAAATCATTTTATATTTTGTCACACTTTCTGTAATAAGAGTCTATATTTTCTTGAGCTAAAATGATCATGTTTGGTTTTGTTTCCTGGCTCACGGATCAGTCAGCACTTGACACATCATGAACTCCAATAGCAAAATAGAACAGAAATACCTGGGTAAGGGATGGATTTTTTTCACAAAACTATTATTATTCTAATATTACACAAAAAAAACTTTTTAGTAATTGCATACGAAACCTTGGTGTGCAAATAATTTAGAAAATATGGGAGGTGGGGTAACATTAGCAGAAAACACTTCCTTGTTAAGTAGGTTTTTTTTTTCCTAACATCATGGAAAACTTGAGTAATTACTGATAAGTCTGAAATACTTTCGCCCCAAAGCCTGGGAATGTAGCTTTCATAACATGTATTAATAACAGGTGGTTTGTTCCATGTTTCAAAATGACAGATAAAGCGCCGTTCCCCGAGACCACAACTTACGCTGCGTTCCATTTAGCCCGGAGGTAGGAAGTTGGACTTAACCTCATTCCAGTACAACAAGTCAGAAAACCATTTAGCAATAAAAGGGACCTGTTTCAAAAAGCAGGATCTCTTGCTTAGCCGGATAACTTCTTGGATTTAAAGTACCCCAGTTTAACCCAGACTACCCTGTATCCGCCAAGTTACACTGCTAAGCAAGAAATCCTGCTTTCTGAATCAGGCCCCAGTTCTACCCAGGTTTATTGTTAGCCTGTTAGTTAGTATGTTAATGTTATATTACTTGGTATTTTGCGCATAAAAACACCACAGCAAAATGTGCCCAGATATCAGTTGGACAGTACTGTGTTTATGATCATTTAATGAGCCACAAATAAGATGTAAGTGCTAATAAACATCATATAACTATAGCTGAAACTTCTCCTGAGGTTGGGCGCCCCCACCTTGAATTCTGAGGTTGGGGTTGCAGAGGTTCCTCCGATTTTCTGAGTTGGAACATCAATGACGCTTCGTGAAATGTTTGTTGTATTTTTTAACCCCACTAGGTAGTGCTCTTGGGTTGTTTTGCAGCATGCACGGTGGCCTTTTTTGAACAGAGTGCACCATCTAGTGGGGTCAAAAAATACAGCAAATGGTTCATGAAGCGTCATTTTGTCCATCTCTAGAACGCAGAACTCACTGTTCCCATTCTCTCCCACCCAACCCCCCCTATATGAATTAGCCCCCTGCACCTGGCTTTATCTTCTTGACCACAGGGGTGCGGTCATGGTCCCGCATCTGCCGTATGTCCAGCAGCGAGTGGGGGTTGCCGTTGTGGGGGGGCCAGTAGTAGACAAAGACGCGTGAGCCGCTGCTTCCACAGTCGACCACGATGCCGTAGTTCAGCGCGTGGTTTGTTACGTCAGTCGCCTCCATGTGCTCCAGGAAGGACAAATACCTGCCAGAGAGAGACGGTTAAACCTAAACGAAGGCCATCTATGAAACACACCCAGTGGAACTCTCCAGGATTCGGGGCCAATGGTCATTCAATCATAGCGCCCTGTGCCATTAATATGCACCTATCTGCACCGCTATCACATGTGAGATAACTGATGTTTTCCCACTCTGCTCACTTATTCACGTGTCCTGTCCGCTGAGCAGGCTTCCAGTGCTCCGTCTGGTACAGGCCCAGGACAAGCAGCAGCAGGCATGTGACAAGCACTGGCCAGAAGAGGCGCTGTCGAGGCAGGCATCCCAGGGACAGGAGTGACAGGCTGAAATGCCAGGAGGACGGAAGACGGCAGGACAGACTCAACCTGGAGAGGCGGCGGGGACACTGTTAGTCCCACTCCCCATGGCAGGGCTCAGCCCAAACCAACCCAAACATTACGCTCTGACACTGCCAGTCGTTATAAGGAACTAACAATGTGGTCTGACACGCACAGAGCCATACATCAACAGTTTATTCAGCTATTGCACTTTGATCTCCACAATCAGTGTTTAACACGTTTCAAAAATGCATTAATTTTGGTAATATCACCGACACAACGAGCCCGGAGCAGTAGTGAGGGCTTCGTTTATAGGCTACCTGGCCATGGGTCCGGCAGCGGCTGTCACCTTCTCATGGTCACGTGACACCTGGACCCTGCGGTCTTCCGAGCGATCAAGAGGTAAGACAAGATCAGTCAGACAGAGATACACATTTACCTCAATGTTCATTCGGCAATGACGACAACAGGCAGAAAGATGACTAACTCAATAACAACTGCTCCTAATAGGACGGCGAGCCTCGATAAAACCGCAGAACTTCGACCGGAAGTGGCTTCCGCTTTCGCCACAAAACCGTTAGTTGACTTTAAATGTAGTAATAAAGTGATTAACTATTATTATTCCCCACATCACCAGACATTTTTCTAACGTTAAATTAAACCTGACCTGTCTGATCACCTAAATGTGTATGTATATGGTAAACCCCCCGAAAATTAAGTACCTAGTTTGCCCACATATATAAAGCTAGCTATTAGCCGGTTAGCCAGTCAAGGTAGGTAAACGCCGCACACACGATGTCAGTTACCTGTACCTTAGACAGGCTGGCGGTGGCTCCACGCTGCTGCTCGGTTTGGTCCGGAGAAACGCGATACGCAGTCACTCATGTCGCCGTTATCGCTGCCGCACGCCGCCCCGTTTCATCGACCTGCCTGTGACGAAATACGGCGCCACGTCACTAAGGAAACCGCAGCACTGTCGCAAAACGCCGGCGGCGTGAGTCCGCCCCATTCATGTGGGCTCGGGCGCCCACGTGTGTTATAATGCAGCCGGGCTCTGCTACTGTCTCACCGACACAAACAGGATCGCTGATAAAAGGACGTGGAGCCGAGTCATACAGCATACTGTTCCTTAAACTACATCTAAATAAAACCTACGATTCTAGTAATAAGCAACTAGATATCAAATTCAACGTAAGTAAAATGGAAAATATTATGTAAGGTTTAGATTCAAAGGGTGAAATCTTTATGCCTGATTTCTGGTAATGATTATAGGCTGTATGCATTCCATCCCAGGAATACGAAATTACTGAACAAAACGTTATATGAAAAGATGCTCAGATTCCATCCCATCCGGGCTGTACCCCAACCTTGTGCCCTATGATGCATGGGACAGGCGGCTCTGGAGCCAGCACCACGAAGCAGGATTTCTTGCTTAGCCAAATAATGTGTCGTATTTTAGATATCCTAGTTGAAATGGACATCACTTTCGTTCTCTTAAGCCTACATTTAGCCCAGATTACCTAAAATATGACAAGCTATTCAGCTAAGGACGAAATTCAGTATCGTAATACAGGCCCCTGATCAGGATAAGCGGTGAGAAGATGGATCGATGTTTACATACATAATTCAGTTTGACATAGTTAATTTGGTTAACTTAAATTATTTGAGCTAATATTACTTTCGATCTATGGATGTAATAGAGTTACAGTCAGATCGCCTGCATTCTGAAACGTATAGAGACCAAAGACAGATGACTTCAGCATAAGAACGCCTATATTGACCTCCCTCGCAACGTTTTGTTAATTTAAGTTAAGTCAAAAGTCAGAAATTCTGTGTTAGCCAGTAACAATACCTGACCGTCACACACTCCAACTGTACATTTGGTTCCCAATGGCGAAATGATTAGTCTTCCAGTCATGAACAGTTTCCACCTGAAACATCGCTATCCCTTCCATGTCCAGCAATTTATATAGCTTTCCAAAGTTATATAAAGCCCGTTCAGAGTTTAGTTCTTTGCAAATTCTTGCCACAGTCAATTCCAACTGCTGGCATTAATGTGTTCTGTGTTACCCAGCTGGTTCCTGTTTTTGTCCCTGAGTCTGTCGAATGTATAGTAAGGTTAAGGTTAAGGTTACTTTATTGTCATCATCGGCTTTATGCATGTACAAAGTGTGATGCTAGTACCCTGATAACAACTGTTTGAACCTCTGTCTGAACACTTTGTTGTTAGTCCGTTTGTTTTGTAGAATAAGCTATGCTCATGGGTGCCATCCCTTTGTCTTTGCAAGAGCACTGGTGGCCTAATGGTTAGGGAAGCACACTTGTAATTGAACGTTTGTTGGTTCTAATCCCTGGTCAGTGATGTACCACTGAGGTGCCAGACCAAGGTACTCCCACCCCCAAGCACAGCTCCCCAGCTGCTGAATTAGCTCCCCCTGCTGTGTCATGATGTTACATATGCGTTGGGCACATTTTCTTGTGGTGTGTCAACAATGACAACTAATCAATTTCACTTCGTCATACAAAAAGCTACAAAATGACGCAGGTCTGTTGCATGTCATCATCTTTTACTTGCTGAGGGAAAGTACAACAAAACGAAGGCATATTTGTTCAAAATATATTTTTAGCCCAAATGATTTACTGCATATATTACATTTTCTACTTCGTTTTAATATCTATTATTGGCTTGATTGATCGCCATTTACCCAGCAGGTGTCACTATGATGCGAGGTTTTGACCAGCCTGAACGACCGAATCTTTTTCAAAATCAACCATTTTAATCTCTCAGGTGCCCCGTTTCTGTCATCATTCATTCGCGGTGTTCTTCCAGGTAGACTTTTAATGAGACTAGTGTGAGAGATGTGCATTTGTCACTCGCTTAAATAGTTTTGCTTGTTGTAAGTGGTTTCAGGTCGAGAAACGTTTGCTTGTGGTCACGTGACTTTGGCCTTCATTCCCACAGCCCGTCTCATTCAATCCAGCCGCTGTGATGGATCAGCTCGGATACTCCTGTGTGTAAGCGCCCCAGAGCTGGCGAACTGCGAATTAGTTTCAGTAACGGTCTTTGAATTCCGAGCCTCCCTTTTATAAATCCACGATAATGATACAGTCAAAGGGTGAGCGGTGTTTACTATAAATGCAGGTTCTGAAATTTGGAGGCGGGCAGTCTAATCTCATATGCTCCGCTTAGCAAATTACCAGAGTTAAAAGATATTAAATATTTAAATAAGATATAATTTACTTAACATGACCCACTTACAACTGAGCCGCATAATCTGCCCTCTACAATCACTGAACTGTAATTATTTACCGCAAGTGTTTCGTATCAAGGGGCATGTTTATTAAACACATCTCTTGCTTATGTAGCAAAAAAAAAAACAAGCCTAGCAGTAGAGGAATTTCACCATAACGTTGCAATTTTATTTTCCAGACAAAGGTTAGCTTTAAAAAAAAATTTAACTTAAAATAATTAGCTAACTCATTAAATATTCTTTTAAGAGGCAGCAGGTGGCACTGTGGGCTGAGACATGCGCTTCAACCTGAACAGTTACTGGTTTAGATCTTCGAAAGGACCGTCATATGTGTACAAGATAACATACTTAATGTAAATTATGTAGAAATTTCTAGTTGTTTGAATCTGAAAATGAATCTTAAATTGCTATTGAGATTTCCCTGAAAACAATAACATTGCCTGGCTGTAGACTGGCATCCTGTAAAGGTTGTACCACCTGTACTGTATCACCCGGTGCTGCTTAGGATAGACTCCAGGCCCCTGCACGATGCAGATAGAGATACGTGTCTTAAAAATAAAGGAATGGATTGAAATCTTCTTTCTGTATTGTAAGATTTGCATCCTGAGAGGCAACATGTTGTTTAACAAACATTCTTCCTGGAAAACAAATCCTTCACATGGAAGTTTTCGTCAAGCCTAATTTCCTACTCGAGGCCACACAAGGCCCCTAAAATGATTAATTACTGGCCACATGTGAGGTAAGGTTTTGCCCCCCACGCCACCACAAATAATAGAAATAACAAGGAAAACAAGAATCTGGTTTCTAATGGAGTGTAATGGCCGGTGCTGCTTCCAGGCTTGGAGGCCCTTCCTCGGTGCGTGTCTGCACCGTCTGTTTCTGCTGGCGGGAGTTCAGCACGAAAGCACCGTATTACCAGCTGCTGTGTCACAGTAAGCAGTTAGGACCGGCTGGCTAATGATGTAGTTTAGGCTTTGTTGGAGATAAAGAAACTATCATACTGTTCTAAAACGTAGCGTACGAGTGGCCCCCAGCCACGAGAATAACACCTCTGACGTCAGTTCCCACGAAGGAACGCGGCGGCTTACGGAGAAACTCCCTCTCGCGACTGTGCCAACACTCTTGCTGACTTCTTTGTTTTCGCCCCCCAGCGCTGGCCAAAGGTTAGCGCTAAGCTAATAGTTATCTGCCCACATCTGCTTTCGCAACAATAAGTAACACTGCAAAAAATGTTTCCACCAGATGTTGGTTAGTCATTTTCCAGCCCTTCCGATGTTTTAGTTCTGTTGGACTTCATTCTTGGCTACTTGTTTGTATAGCTGTGGTCTGATTCACGTCAGCATGGATTTTCCTGTGACGGTCCCCCATCGTTAACCACAACGCCCTCTGCTGGCCATTACATTGTGGCCCGAGGGTGTGTCCTATCGTGTGTACTGTGAGCTTCATGTCTGGCGTGTTTTCTATGTGTTTAGAAAGTGTATGTAATCACGCTGGCTGATGGCGGCACCGTGGGCCTGTGTTAAGTTCTGACTGCAGAGCACATCTAACATATCCTGTTCTTTTTGCTTTGTTCTGCATAATTGAATCTATTTCCCCTAGGAGTAATTTACATGATTTTTTTAAAGGTGGGGGCATCATTTATGCAGTGAGGCCAACCTTATCATGAATCAATTTTATTGAATAATTGATTGACCATGGTTGGGGGGGGGGGGAGTCGCTCTTGGGGCCAATCAGCTTTCAGCGGGGGCCAGTGCCTCTGTGGCTCCACCCCTATATATGCCCCTGCTTTCCCCCTTCATTCTCAGCCACCCCAGATTGACACGTAGGGTCTCCGTCCACAGACTGTCACATCATGAGGGCAGAGTGCGTCTGGTGGCTCATCCACAGTCTGGCAGTCATGGCCACAGGCCCGGCCACTGGCAAACGACACGCTGTGGCTTTTTGCTTTCGGACTCCAAAAAGCTGCCCTTTCCTATCTTGTGGTGTTAATTGGGCTCTTCACTGCCAGGGCATCTATCAGAGATCAGCGTCCATGCAGAGCTGGCCTGTGTATGTGTGTGTGTGTGTGAATTAGGTTTATATTACATTGTGGGGGACCAAATGTCCCCCACAATGTGATAAAAACCTGTATTTTGACATTTGCCATTTTTCAGGTCCCCACAAAGAACTGTGAATGCAATCAAAAAGCTAAAAATGCCAAAAGTCTCATATTTTGTTTGGTTACTTATGATTAAGGTTAGGGCTGGGTAGGGGTTAAGGTCGTCATGCTGGGATTAGAGTTTTCCCTATAGAAATGAATGGAGAGTCTCCACAAAGACATAATTACAAACCTGTGTGTGTGTGTGTGTCTGTCTGTTTCTTGGTACATAAAAAGCAGGAATTATTAGCCAGTGAAATGCTCTGGTTTAAATTCGGGAGCATCCAATCAGCTGCCTTGTCTACTTGTGCCTCCCTCTGAAGCTTCCGTCCTCCGGTTTATCTGAGTGATTATCGCTCATCGTGTGACAGATTTCGGGTAGTTCCTGCTGACCTGGATGTGCAGACTCCCACTACCACTTCCTCTGTTATTGATCTAACATGATGTAACAGGCAGACAGACACATATACAAAAACAAAGACCAATTAGGTCAAGGTTCTGTTCTTTTGCTAGGTCTGCACCCAGTGAGTTGGCCTTATCTCGGCCGCGTTGTGTCAGCTGTTGCTGTAACACGCAGCTGTGTTTCTGCAGTGCACAAAGGGTGAGCAAAGATTTGGTAGGTTTTTTTTCACCTGGTCTCCTGGTCTTTCATAGTCTGACAGGGGAAAAATCCCAGAATGCACCATGTTTTACTTGGTGTTTTGGCTCCCATGTTTCTTGTAGGGTTGAACTCCTCTGTTCTCTCTGCTTTTCTCTCACCTGTCTTCCTCCCTTCCAGAGTTTCAGTACGCTGTGTGAGTGGACTCCAGTTAGGAGGCTCCGTTTATCAAAATAGATGCCTGTTGCCCCCAAATAAACTGCCACCTGGGGGCGATTAAAACTTCCTTATTTAATTTTTTTGACCCCTTTCCGTCTGATTTATGCAGTTGCATTTTTCCCACACTAGATGTCAGCAATGCTCTTCTGATTCAGCGCTCTCCCTTTCCTGAGTGGACGTGTCCATATAAATTATAGCAGTCTGCTGCAAGAAGTTCGTCTTCTTAACACATTAAATTTGGTTTCTCACGTATACAAAGATCCCAAAACTGTCTGCTATAATATTTGGAAGCAGCAAATTCTATAGCTGCACTAGCTTGTTTTGGGAAAAGTTCCCTCACTGGTTTGGTTCGTTAATGTGTCCTCATGTCAGTATACCGGGTCTGACCCCCCCCCCACCTTGGCTGCAGGAGTTGGCTGGATGCGTCACCATGTTGCTCAACAACGGGAACATGAAGGACATCAGGCTACCCTTCACCCCTTGGCCGTCTTACATGACTGATATGAGTAGTGTCAGGATTCTGCTTACAGCGATCTCCTGAGGCTTGACTTTAGCAAATGTCTTCCTGCTAGCGGAACGAAGAAATTACGTTCTGCTGATGATTGCATTAGAGATGTCTTCCGAATTGATAATCGTAACGATGTTAACTAGAAAAATGCAATGGAAATGTTGATCTGCATATTTGTAACATTTAACAAATTGTCTTTAGCGCTCTCGTGACCTGACCAGCTCGTGTTAGTGGGTCTGGGAATTCTGGGAAATCCATCGCCCCATGTTACTGTATGCCGCTCGGCCCTCTGGGACTCGCACAGCAGCATTGACTCTGGTGTCACCTGGCAACCTCAGGCACAGGTGCAGGAATCCCTGAAGGGGGGTGAGGGGGTTAATGACGGTGTGACATGTCTATCTCCTGTTAAGGATGAGCCCCTCCCAAATCTGAGCCCTGCCACCTGTTTGAGAGGGAGGGAGGGAGATTGGGGGCCAAATAATTGGGGTCCCCCAGGGAAGAGAAAGCTCCCAGGTGTGTATCTCATCGCCGGGGGGCGTCCGGTCCACTGCACCTCACAGCTCCTCGAGAGCTCGCCGTTTCCGCCAGCGGCGGGTTTCATCTGTCCACGTGAAAATCCCAAAGCGGTCTCCTGGTAATTGAGTCCGAGGACACCGGGTTTTCCGGAGCTTTCTCTTTAAAGTGCCTCATTTTTGCTTCCAAAATCCGACGTGTTTTGGCTGGACTTGATGGGCCAGCTGTGTTTTTGAAGCTCCCTTTCCTCCCATGTCACGTCGACAAACACGGCCTTGCCCGCAGTCTCTGGGGTGTCGCCGCCCCTGTGGCCAAGGAGCAGATGCAGGTGTGCAGCGTGTTACAGGGGCTTTGGACCATATGGCGGGGGTGGTGGTGAAAAGAGGGGGTGTTTTACTGCAGCTGTGCCCCCCAGCTATCCATGAATATGGGGGCCCTGTCCTCTCAGTTTCCACAGACATGCAATCCCTACCCATGTGGCTTTTAGGCCATTGCCATTGGCCGCCATGGCCACCATCCTGCTGAAATTCTACAGGACATTCTCCAACTCACTGGAGTCCCTGGCAGAAACGTCTCCACCCGCTTCTTTTGTACATTCCTAGCTGTCAGCTGGCCTCTAGCACATCTAAGCACCGACTCGAGAATCGGAAGAGGTACGAGTACAGCGGTTCTCCCGCCCTGATTTTCCCACCTGATTGGCTCGTTACCTTCAAGCCATGAGCCAATACTCAGATGTTTAAGCTGTAATATGTCAGGAGATCTAAATGCCTCAAGCTCTCTAGAATAGGATGTATTCAGAAATGAAGCACTTTGTTCTCTGCTCTCCTGTGTCATGTCAAATGTTGAATTTCCCATCAATTTCACCAGGGGGCGCTTTTTTTCTATTCCTTCTCTGAGCCGCACAGAAGGCATCTGGCATGTTGTTCCCTGTTTTTTGTGTGTCAGGTGCCCTGGAGTGCTCACTGGTTGGGGGGGGGGGGGGGGCCGCGGGGCCCGGCCCCAGGGTGCCACTGGGGTGGGGGGGGCGGGGGCGGCCGGGTGGGGGGGGGCGAGTTGCCGGGCCCCGGCGGCGGGGGG
>JAODKC010000045.1:3804540-3850134 GCA_026777985.1 Mormyrops attenuatus | reverse complement strand
CCCGCCCCCCCCCGCCCCCCCCCCCCCCCCCCCCCCCCCCCCCCCCCCCCCCCCCCCCCCCCCCCCCCCCCCCCCCCAACCAGCACCACTGCACCATGGTCCCACTTCTCTGTGACTGACCTGGAAAGCATCTTGGCGATGGCATCTTACCCTGCCCCCTCCTCCGGGGGGGCTGGACAGTCGCCAGATAGTCCACTTGCTCTAGTGCCCCGCCAGTTTCTTGCCACCAGTTTTTCAGAAGTAACACCATGATGCTGATAGCCAGGTGGAGTGAACTGGTGTGACTGTAGCAGGTTGTGCTTGCTGTGCTTGTTTGCTTATCAGAATCAGGCTTATATGGACGTCTTATACTGGCACTTACCGGTTTATACTGCTAGAAATTGGCTTAAGTGAGTAGCTGTGGGCCCCTCTGGACATTAACCGCCAGGCTAAAAGCCGTGTCTGCGTCAGTTACTATCTAGTGCATCCTATTGGTCGTTATGCCAGATGTTGGTTGTCTCCAGGAGTGTCTGTGATCATGTGATCATTGCTGGGGGTGCCACAACAGAATGTTGCTGCGTTTGGTCATGTAAAAGGATGGACAGGATCACAAAGGATGCACCTACTGAAAATCATTTGTTTTTCAACAAGATAACGACCCTAAGCACATCTCAAGGTTATATAAGTACTGTATTATCTTATGAAAAAGGAAAGAGATGGAGTGCTGTGACAGATGACAGAGGCCCCCACAATCCCCTGACCTAAACCCTATAGAGCCAGTTTGGGAACCCTATAGAGGCAGTTGGGTCGAAGAGTAAGAGCAAGGTGGTCAACTTGTGGAAACTCCTTCAGGACTGTTGGAGAAGCATTCCAGGTGGCCACATCTGGAAGTTGATTGAAAGAATGGCAGGAGTCTACAATGCTGTCATTGGAGCACAAGGGGACTGTTTTGAAGAGTCCAAAATATGCAAAAATTTGGAGATGTTGAAGACTTCTCTTGGTCATTGCAGTATTTGATATGTCTTACTTCATTGCCCCGAGTTCTTTTACTATAATCTAAAATACTGACAAATACAATAAAAGCAGGTGTGTCCAGACTTTTGACTGGTACTGTACATGTAACCATCATGAACCCAGACCTTCTCAGATGGGGCTTGTACCTTATCCCCTAACTCTGCTGAGATTTCACAGACCTCCCAGTGCAGATTCACAGAGGCTGGGGTTTGTGGTTCCCAGCTCAGAAATGCTGGCCCAGATGGGTTCCTGGTTGTGCTCGGAACACAGTTAAGTGTCTGAGTCACACCACGAAAAGCTGACGGTAGTTAATCTTCGACAGACTGCGTCTTTCTATTCAGCATTGTCTGACACGTCATGTGTTCTCATTACTGTTACTGTCAGTCAGCTTCCCCAAAGCTCTCTGCCCAAACAGGAACACATACTTCACCTGAATCCTATTATTTCGTGTTACACCCAGAAGATTTCTATCCCCCTCGTACTACTCCAGAAGCAAGTTGCTCCCCCAACCCACAAAGCTGGCTCTATTCTACAGTTATGGTCATTAAAACATTCCTTCTTATAGTACATAAATGTCTGAAGGTCCGACATTCATTCTTTAAAAATGCAGTAATAAAAGATAACTGGGGATTTCAAAACAATGTGAAACGTAGGATAGATGGTTGACTTTAAGGTTCTTGGCGTATTCTGAAGCATTAAGCACAATCCAGGTAAACAGACTGACATCATGGATATATTTGACCAGAAATAAGATTTTGAGGTTGTTTTTTTCTTCAGTGACTCCAGGATGGTCCCCAGGAGGTCCTGGAGTGCTCTGGGTCTATAGAACATTTAAAGAATTTTGAGATCTTTCCACACCTGAGATGTGTAAGAGGTGAGACTCCTGAAGCTCCCGGAAGGGCGAGTCTTTCACAAATGGAGGTTTGCCATGTGGCTTATCTACTACAGTTCTCCAAATTGTCACTCTAATCTCAACTCCGGTATGAGTTGGGTGAGGATTGGATGAGTGGGACCAGTGTATAGAAACCAGGATAACCTCAGACACTCGGAGCCCTCAGTGAAGCTGCCCCCAGGATGTCCCCATAGCCAGTGCTGATCAAGGCAGCCAAACACAGAAACATCTTATTCGGTGTTCAGGCCTAATGAATTTTAATAAACTACTGGAGTAACAGTTTTCAAATGCATAAAGATAAAAATGTATGTGAATTACAAAAATAAAGTGACGTTATAGTATGGACTAATTTTAGTTGTTTGAAATGGTGTCAATGAGCAAAAAGCAATACCCACAATCCCCTGGGATGATTGTCTGTTAGCCATGGGGGGGGTGGGGGGGGGGTTGATGTGTAATTCTATAGGTCGAGGAGCCCCAGCCAACACATTTATCTGAAACGTCTCCTCAAATTCACCTTCATCGTTTTGCTTCCTGCTTGATGACTCGAACCTTCTCCCACTGCCCCTCTCCAAGGTCTGACACCAACCTCCCCCCCCACCAGCAGTCCAGAAGTTTCCTTTTAGGGTCTCCTCACCCTGCACACAAACATACATGCCTCCAGGAATATAACACGTTTTTAAATAAACCCTTCCGAGTGGATGGGGGGGCTGGATAAGAATCAATGGGGTCGCGTCCCCGTTACCCTTTACGGCACCCAACCCACGTTCCTTTGTTTACACATCTGACGTAGGTGCGTCGTGAGATGATGTCGCTCGTTCCCTGGTTGGAGAGGCTGAACTTGGACTGAGAGTGAAATCCCCAGGGCTCAGACGGAGTCCACCCTACTGATTTGATTTATTCTGCGGCAATAAAAGCTACACGGACTGCGTGTGGCCTCACATTAAAAGAGGAGGTGAGCTGAACCCTGTTAACGCTTACGAGGTGTTTGCGAGAAGCCTTAGCGGCCACTGCCCCTGTTCTCTTGTGGCGCCTTCTCCAGGCACTTTAATGGTCTGTCGTTAATTCCGTTCACTGGGTTTGTTTATGCTCTGAATTGGAGGCACACTTTCACGGGAGACCCGACACTGGATCGGATGTCTTACGTTTGTGTTTGGGGGGGGTAGGTGGGGGTTGTGCCAGTAAGCCCCCGCTGGTGGAGACATTGTGGCACCTTGTGTATATATAAACCTCAGACGCACAGCACTGGGTGTAGCTCTGGCCTGTGAGGTCCTGTGTGTGTGTGTGTGTGTTTGTGTGGGTGGGTGGATTAGGTTTATATTACATTGTGGGGACCAAATGTCCCCCACAATGTAAAAAAAATGCTATTATTTTGAAGTTGTGGGGACTATTTTTCAGGACCCCACAAAGATCTGTGAATCAATAAATGAAAAATGCCAAAAGTCTTTTGTTTCGTTACTTATGGCTAGGGTTAGGGCTGGGTAGGGGTTACGGTTGTCATGTTGGGATTAGAGTTTTGTGTGTGTGTGTGTGTGTGTGTGTGTGCGCGCACATTTGCGTGCCCTGGGCTCGGAGGCTGAGTCTTCCAGATCCATCCTTGTATAAATAGTCAGTGAGAGAGCAGGCTCCATGCCACTCCGCCGTCCAGTCACGCTTATCTCTGTGGGGGTGGTGGTTGGGGTGGGGGTCGGAGGAGGGAGGCGGGCCGGGAGCCTTCTGGGGGTTAATCTCAGACGCTGCAGCCAGCTGGAATCCTGCTCTGACAATACAGCCAGATCCTCTCCTGTTTGGCTCAATGCGGTCGATTAGCAGATTAGCAAAAGAGGCTTAAATAAGCTACTGAACGGTTTACATGTTTATAAGAGCTTTTTAAAACTAAACAGTGCAAGGTAATGTTAAAATTAGAGCTTCCTGACACTTGGACGAGCAACCTTTCAGGCAGAGGGGCTGGATCAGTAGCCGCTAAAGCAGCTACAGACCATAGCATCTGACACTACTCCAGCCCAGTCAGACAGACGCCGTTGATGTGCCATTTGCTCAGGGTCCATCAGCAAACAGCTGAATTTTACTGGATCATTTTCCAGCTTCAGGTGTTTCAGACTGGCCTTTCTGGCAGGGCAACCTCAACTCCAATGTCTCTTAAACAAAGACGCAGTGAACTTGGCAGATAGGTCGAATCGCCTCTTTTTACCGTTTTGTGTGGGTCGAGGAGTTTGGGAGCTGTCAAAAGTGCCCCAGATTCCCGCCGTGTCAGCCTGCCTTTGTGGGTCCGTGGTGCACATCAGGAGCACAATATCAGCCTGTGTATCGTGAAGGCCACAGGTGGGAGGCCTTCACAGGATCACATTCACAGTGACGTGGTGTGTGTCTAGATTATTCTGACAGTGACCTGCAGAATGTCTACAAGACTATCACAGTGATATGGGAGGGTATTAAGAACACTTTCACAGTGGTATGGCCTTCATAGTGATGTGAGAGGGTATTGAGGCGGCCTTCATAGTGATGTGTAAGGTATTGAATGGCCTTTGCAATGATGTGGAGGGCATTGAGGCAACCTTCACAGTGATGTGGAGGGTGTTGAAAATGCCTTCACAGTGATGTGGGTGTGTCTAGAAGGCTTTCACAGTGAAACACTTTACAGTTTTACTTTCACTTATTTTGACTACCTTACACATGTATATTGCCTTTTTCCTGAAGAAATGATAGGCTTCCCTCATGCCATTAGAAACTGGAGCTTTTCATCTGAGCTCCTGGACTTCAGTGACATGAAGCCATCAGGTGGGACTCGGCTTACAGGAGATTATCTGGGGCTCCTCCTCCATTCTGAGATGACAGAAATCCTGAACTTCCTTGGCAGCATTTCCACTTCGCTGAATCTGCTTAGTATCATCCTGGGGGGGTTGCAGCTGTGTAAAAAGGGCAGCCAGTGGTTGCTGCCAGCTCCACCCTTGTTGGTTGACGCTTGGTGGGAGATTCCCAGCTTGACCGTTTCCTGAACTTCTGTAGACCCCAACCTCACCTCTCCCTGACCCACTCTTGACCCGTCCCTGATCCTTCCCAAAAGGTACCCTCTGAGGCTGGATTCTCAGCTCTCCTCTGAATTAAACCAGAATGACTGGCTGCCCCCTGTGGGAGGACAATGCAGAGGGAAGCCACAAATGGCTACTATGAGTTTTTGTAATGTTGCAGATGTTTAGAAGGTTTAGAGGTCCCAGATGAAAAAAAACTTGACTGCTGGCCAGGACTTAGACACCAGTGCTGATTGGTGGTTTCTGGTAAATACTGAGGAAAGGAGACTGGAACAACCAGCGCCTCAGAGCAGCTGATTGGCTAAGGTGCCTGGAACATCGCCATGGAAACCACAGCTGCTCTTTAGCTACAGAAATGTATTTAAAGAAACTATGGATGTGTGACAGGTGATCTAATGAGGGGAAGGGGTATCTGTTCTCAGGTGCTATTATCCCCCCATGGGAGGAACCAGGGCAATGAACCAATACAGTAACTGGATGCTGGAAACCTCTGATATTATGGGAACTGGGATTCTTGTCTAGCTACAAAAAGAATCTTTTTACATTAGTCTGACACCAGTTCATATGCACCCACCCAGGCAAGCATGTGAGTGTGTGAACTTCCGCAGGCCGCAGCGCCATTAGTAACGCCAAACCCCACCGCGGGACAGCGTCATTTGTCATAAGAAAGCTTCTGGAAAGTTCCTTGTGAATCCGTCCCGCCATACACTGTTTATCTGAAACGGGAAAATCAAGCTGAATCACCACAAAAAGATGTACCCGGCCCTGCATAAATCGTGCTGTTTATAGTGCTCTGACACTGCTAATGGTCCCCGTTGCTAAGGGTAGGGTGACGAGTGCGTACTGCCAAAAGGCGGCCCGTAAAGACCTCCCAGACAGCCGACTCTGCCACATAAAGCCTCAGAGCAATATGTGGGGGGGGGGGGCTGTGTTTTCGTTTTGTTTTTACTACAGGCTGTAGTGTCACCGTTAAAGTCATAGACATCAACTGAAGCTTGATGGTCCAAAATCCCTGGAGACCTTTTGAGGGACTGATTGTACATGAAATACTCCACAAAAATGTCCAGTTGGTTAAACAGAAAACAAAATTGAAAGGTGCTCTGCAATGTCCTTCATCCACGTGGCAGAAAGAATCTAAATGGTGTCACTGACTACTGTCGAATTTCACATATTCAAGGCATTTTTGAAAATGCTGTCATCCAATTCTCAGTAGTTAACCGGCTAAGCAAGAGATCCTACTTTCTGAAACAGGCCCCAGGCGAACACCGTAGCAATGTGTCCACAGAGTGCGGTTGGACAGTACGATGTGCACGACCGATTTAATGAAACACAAATAAGACATAAGTGGTAATAAACCATATAAAACTACAGCTTTAACTTCTGTTGATAAATGGTGAAGCCGTGTTGAGTTCTAAGGTTGGGTTACAGAGGTTCCTCTGACTTTCCGACTTCAGGGGATGTTCCAGTTGAAATTTCCAATCAGGAACTCAGAAACTCTGACTTCCGAGTTCAGACGGAGCGCAGCTTGTGTCTTTGGGGTGCAGGAAAAAAACCCAGATAAAACATCCAAACCGAACCTAAATAAAATGCTGGCCGCGACCTAACATCCAAAAATCGCCAAAATACAAAGAAAATGCCAATAGGTACGTACATATAATACATCACTTATGGACTGGCTGCGTTTAGCAGCGTATAGCTGAACAGACTGCAAAATTCATCCATTTTCTGAAACTGTTTGTCCTATTCAGGGTCACGGGGGTACGGAGCCCATCCCGGAGCCTACGGGCCCAAGGCAGACTGTAAAATTATATACTCAAAAACTAATTTATTGCATAGCTTGAGTATGATGAATATTTGCATGTGTATTGTGTATTTTTAATTTTATGCTTTAATGGCAGGTATGCTGAGAGACAGTGCATTAAGGAAATGTGTGTGGCTCAGTGTAATGTGTGAGCCTGGCTGTCATTTTGTGTAACTATCAATTTTCTGTGTGTGTGTGTGTGTTTTGGACTACAGTTGGGTATTAGAAAGATCTGCTATAAAATATTATGTTTTCAGTCAATTTGTGATCAGTCCATGCCACAGAATCAGTACCAACGGTACCCCCTCCTGGATACCGAGGAGTTAAGCCCCTTAGGTGGGATTTGGGGTAGGGGACACAGGTGTGCTCTAGCCAAGCACCTACACCCCCCCTTTTTTCACAAGGTGAATTTCCAAAATGTTCTGGGTGTCATAGAATAGCCCTCACTAAAGGCTTTCTGAAAAACAACATAATCACCCCCCCCCCATCTACGTGTAAAGTCATACACAGATGCTGCCACACTCTTGAAAAGTCACTCACCCTCAGGTATGATGTTTTTCTTTTTGTGGGGGGGGGGGGGGACATGGCTCAACAGGTCTGGCTGTGCAGCACAGGTGCTATTTGGGCTGGCAAATCGCTTAGTCCCTCTGCTCTTTGAACTGGAGCCTCAAAGGACTCATAGCTGGGGTGTCAGTCAAAGATGGGACAAGCCCCTCAGCACAAAAAGGCACAGAAGCTGGGGGGACTCAAAAGCTGATCTTTGTGCTGCATTACTAGGAACATGAAGATTAAATACAGACTGTTGTGTAAATTAGGGGTTTCCAAAATTTTCCGTGGCCGTGGACCGGCGTGTCTTGTGCAAAAATTTCATGGACTTGAGGATTATGCACAAATAACAGGAATAGCTTGTTCGCTAACTGCCACTGTAACACATCTCAGATGCATTAACATTTAAGTTTCCACAGTATAAATAGTAACATACTTAAAATCAGTTTGTTGTCATAAGAAAGGTGCCTTGAAGATAAGATAAGATAACCCTTTATTAGTCCCACAAGTGGGAAATTTGCATCGTCACGGCAGAAAGTGGACCTTACAAGAATAGAGCAGCAAAAATGAAAAACGATAGGATAAAAACTATATATGTACAGAGTGGATATATAAATATATGTACAACACTGTGGAATTGCACTCAAGAAATATTGCACATAAGAAAACACCATGGTGTATTGGATGTGTGTGTTTCGTTAGTCTGTGTGTATGTGTGTGTGTGTGGTCAGCTGCAAGGACTTTGTTATGGAGTCTAACAGCAGTTGGAAGGAAAGACCTTCTGAATCTCTCCTTCCACACGGTGGATGTGTGGAGGAAGAAAAAACAGTAAATCTTAGGTACAAAATAAATACAGCATTTTATTGGTGTGTAAATGGTATGAAAGATGGGTGTGTGGGTGTTTTACTAGGTAAATGTAACAAAAAGACATTCATCTTCAGTCTTCCCCGGGTGCTCACAGAACGGAATATCTAAAACAATAATCTACAGACCAATCACCCACTGTATCTTACACAATTATTGACTTTAAAAGTGTGTTCTGTACATCTGGATGTCTTACCTTTATTTATACATCTACATGTTTATTTATTGATAAGACATCTTTACTACTTCTCTGTTCATTTTTATTCTGTTTATTGTTTTGTGTATTCTTGTCTTGAAACTATGTTTAAATTGTACGTCATTCCGCCACCTGCACCCAAACAAATTGCCTGTTTTGTACTTGGCAATTGTGCACTATCATTCTGTCAGTGCTGGATCAAACAGTTCACAGTCAAATTATGAGTCTGTGTTCTCTTAGAATGATATGCTGTTGCAAACAGAGCCTTCCTTGGGACACAGTTGGGCTTCCTTCAATCTTCGCCTTTCAGCCCCCCTCGCTACGCTCTTATCTCTGTTTTGTTGGCGATGCAACCACAACCTTTCTTTTTTTCTCCGAAGGCATCTGTGAAATAAAGAATGGAACCTTTATCTCAGTGTTTCCCATCCCGGTCCTTGGGGACACGCACACAGTCCATGTTTTTACTCCCTCCCAGCTCCTGGGGATTGTCTGATAGGGAACTAGGAGGGGACCAGGGACCAAAAACGTGGACCGTCTGTGGATCCCTGAGGACCGATTTGGGAAACACTGCTTTATCTGATCAAAAAAGGGGGCATCAGGAAAAGGGGGCATCATAAAAAAAATCAAGATTAAATTAATTTTTTCCATAGCCATACACTTCACTATATTTTGCTTTCTTCTGGGTGAGTTTCCCAGAATTAAGGATGGCTGTTTGCGTCTGCATTAAATGTTGTCCGATTCCTAACATTGCCAATCAGGAACCAGGTGTGAGAGCAAGATATTGAATGAGACCTGCACACAGCTGGAAATTAGTGTGGAAATGGCATGGAGGTGTTTAGATGTCCTTCGCATAGCATGTTTGGACACCCTTTCATTTTTACATTCTTCCTGGGGACTCAGTCGCGCTCCCACCTGCACCCAAAAATGAGACATGGACACATTTTCCACTTGGAGGATGGGTGCCCATATTGACCATTTCATAAACAAAAAGAGTCTAAGTGTTGATGCAGTCCCAGCAATGATGGGATCCATTGCATTGCTCCTTGCTTCTTAAATTCCATTCTCTAGGATGAAATCGAAAAAAAAAACTGGAAAGACGTTCGTGGAAACCCTGAAAGACCCCTGGAAAAGCGGCCATGGGTAAGAGAAGGTTAGCCATGGACAGAGAATAACGACATCAGGCACAGTAACTGTACCGAAACGGGATTCTGCTTTTGGACATTTCATCCCCTCCTGTCTCCAGCCATCGAAACAGGTCAGTTCTTGAGTGCCAGACACCCTGTCAGTAGATGGGACATCTTACCATGCAGCAAAGAGGAATGTGCCAGTTTAGCTGGTATGAGACTGGCTAGTGGGCCATCGAAGGTTGGCAGCATGCGGGGAAATCCACCAAGGTCTGCCAAAAGGCAAACTCTTCCCACACTGCACACGCCCATTCTGACTGCCCCCTCTACCCTCCCTGCTTTCCTTTAAAGTAACAGCGCTTCTGTAAACACGTCAGTTGAAGCTGCACAGCGACATTAACCTCAGGCTTTCAGGCCTAGCCAGCCTGAGAACATCTGAGCCACAAAATGCCTCCTCTGATTCCAGCTTCAGACCTACTGGACGTCTCTCTGCAGTGTCTCTATACCAGCAAACACATGGCAGTGTCTGCATTCATGGCACCTGCACTTCTTTATCTTATTGTCTAGTTTTAGGGTTGTATTGTTTTACACTGCCTGTATTATTTGACACTGTGTTTAGTCTCTTTTTAACCAAGTATGGCTGGACATACAAAGATTGCAATGTGTCTGTTCCACGTGGTCAATAAAGATCTTGCTGCCTAGGATAAACTCCGTGCCCCCACCCCCCATTACGCATTACTTGAACGTTGTGTCACCTGCCCAAGATTAAATTAATTTTTTCCATAGGCATGCATTTTACCATATTTAGCTTTCTTCTGGGTGAGTTTCCCAGAATTAAGGATGGCTGTTTGCCTCTGCATTAAATGTTGTCCAATTTCTAATTGTGTGTTTTATTCCCAAATAGAAGCCCTGACGTCACCCTACGTGACTGCCTTTTTCTGTTTCCACCTTCTTACATGGCACTGGTCCCTGCACAGCCTGAGTGGGCCCTCTTTGCTGAGGTCATCCTTCCTAATCTTGCGTTTGCTTCTCTGTAGCACTTTGGGAAGCGTGGGTCAAAGGTTCTGCCATCCTGTCGATGTTTCCTTCAACGCCTCAAAAAAAAAATGTGTTAATCAGTGATAGGAGGATCTGTTTTCATTACGGTTATCGAATAGTCACAATGTCACCTGTCCATTCAGCTGGACGTTGTGCTGTACGCTGCATGGGACAACGCCAGTTAAGGGATTTGCTCACACCTGCAACAGCTATTCTTTCCTGAAACTAATAACATTCATTTATTTAATCACTAAATACCTATACTGCATCATGTGGTTTAACTGGGTCCTGTAGAAAGGTAACGTGATTAATATGCTATTTTAACATTAGCACAATGCAGTGCAATATTCTTCTAAATACCAGCCAGCATAAGGGTATGCTGGCTGGGGGCTCCTCTCATAATGGCTTGTGTGACGGACCAGCGCTCCCATGAGCTGAGTTGGCCATGGTAGCCCTGAAGCTCAGATGGAGCAGGAGAGGCTGCAGGTCAGGGGAAACTTCCACTGTTTCCAAACATAGGGATTACCAGTCACTGGCCTCCTTTCCGGATTTTCTCTCTCGGGCCTTGCAGTCGCATGCATCAGCAAACCAAAACACTAACATGGACTCTCACCTCTGAAGCTGCATATACGTTATCCCCAGGATGACGGGCCGTCCTCAACATGGTGCTATGAAGTGATCAGCTGAGGGCAACATTTAGGAGGCGATACGGCGCAATTTGCCACCATTGGCTGTAATAAATACTACGTTTTGTTTATATTGTAAACGTCTGCATGACTGCTTGCGCTTACGTGTACGATTTATCGGTTAATGCTAAGCACTCCGACTCTCCGCGTTTAATGAAAATGTGACTGGTTTGTAAACGGTGTGAATTTGGGGAGACCTTGTTAAATTCAGTGATATAGCACCGCGCCATCTACCTACCCAACATCATGTGACATGAAACCAGTCTTTCATGTTTATCATAGTCCATGAACAAAGTTAGCTTTTTTTAGTATTTTTACCCAATTTCCCAAAAAGTTAGTTTACATAGTATCTTTATTTGTTTACTTTTATCCACATAGTTAGGAGCCAATTCTACTGCTCCTAGGAGTCAGTCTGAGTCATTTTTATAGGAAAACACCCATAACACGGGTTTGCATTAAAATAGACTCGGAAAGGAATTTATCATGTCTGAAGTACGTTATCCATCAGCAGCGGCACGGGAGCCGCGTACAGCAGCATGACAGTGACCCTCAGATAACTGCCGTTTTGTGTGGCTGGCAGGCCGGGGCAGGCTCTCCTGATCCGGGGAAAGTGAAGAGAAATCGGGGATGTTAGCAGATAAAGGTGTAAAGCCGCGTGATCTTCGATGCCACCGGGGTGGCAAAAATAAAATGAAATACAGCTATTTGGTTTCGTTTTAAAGCAGTTTGTACTCGTTCTGTGTATATGTGTGTTTATGATTGCTTTTAACGAGTAGCATGACATTGTAGGGTAGTAAGGGATACGGCAGCCTATTGTTACTTGAAAAGTAGCTGCAATTCCGCATTTACGGTATCTTTGAGCAAGTTACTAAATCTAGAATCACTGCACTGAAATAAGTGTCTGTGTAATAGGATAAAAATGTTGTATTTTCATTTGAAATCGTTTCTCTACAATGAATTGGTCTGGCACTGCAGGTTCTCAACGTTATTTTTCAGGATTTTGTAGCAATTAATAGTAAGTAGGGGTTCAGCCGACATGCAGTTAATCATGTTCTTAAAATATTGAAGTTGAATGTAAATCCACAAACGCTGTTCCCCCACGATGAGAACCACTAAAAAGGCAATGGGACCAAATTACATAAATAGGCTACATGTTTTAGAGTTATGATGTGCAAATATTGTATTTTGTTTATTTGCCTGAAAACTACGTAGAGATATTTACTTGTTTGCAAACAAGGTACATATTTAGTTTAGTTGTCTTTTAATCCGAATGACTTAAAGTACCTGTGCAGTCCGCTGAAAGACAATTCCGCGGAGATAATTGGCGCTCCGTTTGACTGTCCCATAAAATCATGCGCGTCCTTTATTCTTCTAAGCTTTATCTGTCACTAGGTTTTATCAAACATAGACTATATATTTTTGACAGTATAAACTGTATAAATAAATAATATATAAATAGTCAGTATAAATTGCTTACAAATTGACATCAGCTTTGCATGTGATGCTCTCACCGTTTTGTCTGTAATGGTAATAAATCACATGTACGTTCCCGACGGTGCAAGTTAGCATCAATGATTTTACGATCTTCAGTGTGCGGTTTTACAAACCGCGGTAATCTTCTTAGTTCTCCTTGCTGGGATTGCACGCCATTTTTATTAATTTTCACTGTCGCGGTTTTTTAATCGCATGACCCGTGCAGTTCTGTTCGCCAGTTCCAAATATAAAATGTACAAATAGGAAGATACTGGAAATATATTACTTTCAAACTAAATATACTTAACGCATTCATTTGTTCGAATGTATGTGTTCAAATAGGCCTATTTAATTAAAATAGTTTCCTAATTTATATACATTTACTTTATATTTCTGACCTAATCATTAACATGTAATTGTAAGCGCTGTAATTCAGTAAAGGACATAAGCGGCCCAGCTTCTCAGAAATTAAAATGTATAATTTACTATTTAAAATGGAGGATTATCAGTTGTATATAACGGTGAGCGTAAGCGCTATTTTTATTTTAAAAATAGCAAGAATGAAATCGAAAGTAAATTAAACAGTGACAACAAAACCATAATATTTGCAACAATCATATACTAGCACAAAAGACAATTATTTTTACGATTTTACAAAACACGTATATCAAAAGACGAATCAAAAGACGAAAACAGACGAATGTATATATTGTATTGTATTGTATTATATGGTATTATACTATATTATATACGGTCAGGCGCGCCACAGCAGTAGCTTTATTTACCCTAATTTTCGTTTGAATTATATTACAATGACGTCCATGCAGTCAGTGTGAGACGAAAGTATCATTTTCAGCTTTTAATGCATCCATCCTGAGATAGAATCTGATCAGGAGGGATTAGAACGGCACCAGGGCCGTAAAAGCATCTTAGCTTTTCTCACTCGGCATAAAAGGTAGGCTATTAACCGCAATGAAATACCCGAATGCAGTTAGAGCAATTCCAGTGTACAACACCGGTAAAAAAAAAAAAACACTAAACTATATATACATATCATATCAAATATGTGTGTGTGTGTGTGTGTGTGTGTACATACATAGGCCTGTATACATAGGTACACGAGAACCCCTACATAATGCTCTACATATTCTACTAAACACATTCAATTTGCTTTGGCCCCATATATGTCCCGTAATGCCTTTAATGAATTAAATCAAACACACGGCTTTGCTTATTTAAAAAAAATACCATTTGGCCGCGTAAGTTGTCCCTAATATCCAGGTGATGTGCATGATTAGTTATAGCGGAGTATATTCTTCAGCCTAAACCACTGTGACATAATGTGCAAAAAATGCATGTTGCCTGCAAGTATTTGGTAATATTGGTTTGTTTGGAAGAGACTCTTTGCGCTGCTCCTCACCTGACTCTGCCGCTAGTGAGTAGGTGTGCTGTTAGCGGAAAGATTCGGTATCTCATCTCTCATTTCGGACAGTATAATGGGATGCACTCGGAAACGGTGTTCCCCTCCGATTTGAAGTCCAGCCCGTGAAAAGGGGGCTCTGGAAAACGCTCGAATTCAGGCTGGCTTCTGTAAAGAACTGTCAACTGGAAACTGCAAAATTTCTACTAGTTGTTTGCCCTCTGTTAAGTTATTCTAAAAATGAAGCGACTAATTTACGATATATATAGGCTATATACACACTTCGAGTCTCGTTCCAATATTTTCATTACAGATTAATAATGTTTAAATCCAATAGTTATAATTTTTGATAAAGAAAAAAAGAGAAACGGAAAGAATCTGCACCGACGCCCGCCCGACTGTGCCGTATACACCCCAACGGCTCTAGCCGCATTTTAAACACCTAAAGCATCATTCTCTGGCTGGCAAACATAACTGCTACCTTGAAATCGAAATTCCCACTCGTATTCCACATTTTGCAGTTCCGGCTCGGTAGATTCCTCGTTACCAGACTCTCCCCCGGCGCTGACAGCTCTCGCGCTGTCCGTCGTAATTCTGGCGATTTCCCGAACAGTACAGTGCACTTCACCTGCACCTCTCCCTAGTAATGTTACCCCCCATCCCTTATGACATACTTATAGATGGGATGGCTCTTCCGTTTGTAGTGTTACACTAACTAACGATCGAGCGCATAATAACTGAGCCGAGTCCGTTTTGAACGGGGGTATCTTTTCAACTTACAAATTTTCAAAAAAACAAATATTACACCTGGGACGCATTATTATTATTTTGTTGTCGTCGTTGTTTTAAATTGTTTTCCAAACGTCTGAATTCAGTCTTCCCCATAGAAATAAGATTCCCTAATCTTCATTCACGTTAACGGGGATTTTTGCACTTATTGGGTTAGAACAAGCGGGTATATAAAATGTATAGATGGATGGATGGACGGATGGACGGATGTGCCCAGTGACGCCCTCTTTTAGTGAAGGTCGATTCCATTATTTCACTAAGCGGCGGTTTTAATTGCTGGCATGAATTGAAATATTTTATACCTAATATGACTTGTAATTTGCTTGCTAATAGGTCTTGGCATTTCTAGATTAAATAGCAAAAATATACAGTATCCACCCAGGGTAGGCCTAGTGGGATTAACAAAAATAGTATGACACATAGGCGGGCAGGTACGACACACCATGAAAGAACTTGAATTTGGTTTTAAGCTAAATTCGCCTGAAAAGGATCCTCCGTATTCATCCTTCAACAGTACTTATCGAACTTTTCTTCTCACAACGATAACGTATCTATGTTTTTATGCCAGAGCATTACAACAAACAGGAAGCTCATCCGGCTGCGTGCCGCGTCAAAGTGTATAAAAATGCCGCTTACAGCGCGCACTGTAACCACGCTCCTGCACGTCGGCTGCGCAACGACCATTAAAGGTTGCAGAAAATCATCAGTATGCCTTTCTGGCCATGAATCATTAAACACGCATGGGCTGTTTGCTTTACTACTTGTCTGTTTCTCTAATAGTTCAACAATAATTAAAAATGCATAATTATAAATAAGCTATATAATGAAAGTGCCAGGACAGTGAAATCACAGTCTGTTATTGTTTATTTATAAGACTAGGCCAATATAAGCCTATACAAAAAACCCATTCAAATTGCTGGACGAAATTAACAATAACCTGTGAATTTCAGTGGTTTATAATACGTAATGGCAAAATATTGTCTCTCTGAATAGCCCTGTTTTATATGGAAAAAATAACGATGTTTATTTTCGGTACAGCTGGCACCATCCCAGTTGTTGACCCCAGAATGTAACCAGGTGTTACTGCATGGTCCGCTATGGTAACTTTTTTGAATCTGTGACAAACACGGCTTATTCCTCCAGCAATATATCTAGATGTTTGAAAACAGCTACACTTTGCTTTAGAGGTCGGCGAAAGGGCAAATTTGGGTTGTGAAATGATAAATAGACCTATAAGAAAAATGTACGATAAACACCTTTTATAAACAAAATAATACTGTAAATATTTTGTAAATTTGTAAGAATCATTTTTAAAATGTGTTTAAGGCCGTTTAAAAAGTTTGAAGTTTAAAACGCAGCTTTACAAGCTGAGAATAGAGGTGAAAGTCGATTATGAGCCGTTATGAATGGCTTTGGTATTATACGCATTTCTGTAACTCTTAGCCACTTCTTCAGTGAGTGTTACAGCCATCACACTTTGCAGGCTGTAATACACAATATGACTTCAATACCCCACCGTGTGGCCAAGGTCACATCCCCTTTACTGGTCAGTCGAAAGGGGTGTTGGAGTCTGTCCCAGGCAGCGTAGGACACAAGGCAGGGGTAGATCCTGGACAGGATCGCGGGGAATATTATACTAATGAAAGATATGCAAATATATCCCAGACTTTTACTTGTGTTTTTATTTCAATATTTTATCATGCCTCTTTCGTGAAACCCGCTCTTGTATTAATTGTATTGTATTAATTGTATTAAACCTTTATGATACAGGATGAGATTCGAACCCCCAACCCCCAATCTTTAATCTGTTTTGTCATTGAATTTGTTACTGGTAACAAGCCTATTACATCCAGCACGGGCTTTAAATGTCGAGCTTTAATTGTAGTTCCCAAATAATAAGATAGATGGCGTAAAAATCCCGTGATAATCTCAGAGCCTGTTCCTCCTTGACGGTAAAAAAAAAAGGTTAAACTTAGAAAAATGAGTTACCTAGCTGACTCAAAAATATGAGATGTTTCAAATAGATGTCTTGAGTATGAAGGACTTGAAATAAAAAATAAATCAAAATTTCTCAACGAAGGCTACATTCGCACTGCAAGCCTAGTTACTCAATTCGGAGTTTTTGCTCAGATTTTTTTGTTTGCCTGCTCGCATTATTTTAAAAATGTGGCCAATACCAGATTCCGGTGTGAACTGGTCACGGTCCTGAACTAAGCCGCATGCGCAGAAGAACAACGTTTTTATGGTTCCATGCGCAAATTGAAGTGTAGTGGAAGCCAGCGACATCATGACCTGAGCAGGAAGGTGAAGAGAAAAATAATAACATGGCTTTTAGTGGAGTAATGACTACTATAGTTCTGTACGGAGGTGTGTGTAAATGCGGAATGAAACAGAAGTACAGCGTAAAAATAATTTGACTTTCATTTGTTTTAGTGTATTATTTTGAGTGTACTTCACAGCATTGAAGTTACTCTGTGCTGTAAAAAACAATGTTTCAACCAGGCTGCCGTGAAATATTAAGTTAAGATAACTTAAACTTGCCCAACTCACAATCACCTATGGCAAGTGAACAAAATTTATGGTATGAGTCTTGGGGAAAATCATAAAACAGTGAGAATTTATTGTTAAACAGCTGTTGCAACTGGTCATGTCTTCTTAACCAGAAGGCCAAGACTGGTAATCAAAATGGCCACTCAGCAGAGGTATCAGTGTAAAAGCAGTAATCATTGACAAAGATTGTAAAGCTTGCTAGACTGCATAACATAATTAATTGGGGCTGAGAGAAGGCGAGAGCTCCCCTAGTAGCTATAGGACTGCATTTTCCCCAGAGCAGATAATGGGTGGCGGCATCTTTGTGTTTAAGACCACAACTTGGAACAGGAGAAGAAATCAAATCATATTGCTCATTCAATATTCAGTTGTTTTTTTTTATTATCAGGCTTAATATTTAGAAACCCACCGCAATCGAGGATGATATGTCACAGATATTAGTCTCCACCACACTTTATTGCTAGTTGTGTTTTAGGGACTTTTGGGTTGCCTGAGTTAATTGGTGTATACCAGTTGACCCCTTGCCTTTAGTGCTGTGGTGGCACTTGTAGGTGTGTAACTACAAAGAACTTGTGAAGGACTCTCATCAATGGGTGGGGGGCATCTGTATTAATGGGGGCAGCTCTTGATGTATTCTTTTTGGGGGAGGGAGGAGAGACGGGATAGTTACTGACTGAGAAGGAAAATGACTTCTGCTGTTCTTTCCACGTCCTTCACTCCAACCACGGCGCCTGCCCATCTCTTCTCCCAGTTACAAACCTCCCCGTAGGTGAACCTTACTCGTCCACCCAGGCAGCTCCAGGAGACCCCACATAGGGTCCCCCCCCCACCCAGGGAAGGCAAAACCTCATGCACCCACAAGAGTAGATCCCCTCAAGACCCATTCCACTGGCTGCAGTCAGCAGCAAACATATTGTTGGAGAATTTTTGTACTCTTACCCTATTCAACACCATTGCAGTGCATTTAAAATAATAATAATAATCTGTGTGTTTAACTAAAAATGTAAATAGGAAGTACATTTTTATTGTGCAATTGTTTTGTCAACAATGTCAATTTGTAATAACAATTTGCAAAATAGTCGACAATTATCTTTTATAACGTAGTACATTTATCTGACCACACTACACTGTCAGAAAAAAGTACCAGTTTGTACCTTTGAGGGTACACTTACTTAATGTCACTGGGCCTGTACCCTCAAGGGTCTGCCAATTGTACCCTAGCTGTAGGTAAATGTACCTTTTAAGATACAGAAATGGACTCTGAGGAACATTTCTGCACCCTTGAGGTACATTAATGCTGTTTGTGCCTTTGGGGACAAAACTGTACCAGGGCTGCACCCTTTTTCTGACCGTGTAGAGATGCATTTAGAAGGTTCCAAAACAAGATGACATTTCTATAATGTTTTAAAATAAATTTTATTGTCTGAGAGTCTTTTAAGAAATCAGACAGGAATACTGGTTTTAAATCAAAAGGTAGATCAAAACAAAAATGTACTCCCTATTTATGTTTTTAGTTAAACACACAGATCTAATTAATTTGACTTAAAAATAATTATTTTAAAATTAGGTTAAAATTTTAAGGCATTTTAACAATGAAATCAAGTTGACACCACAAAGTATTTGGTATTGTGTACTTGCTTTTTGGGTTGAGCTAATCTTATACTTAATCTAATACTTAATCAAGTTAGTAACATAATTTAAGGAATAAGTTGTTGTGACACACTATTGTCAAAATAACCTTACATTTATGTTGACCAAATTTGATATTTCAAGGTTTCTTATCATTTTAACGCAGTGTGGTAACGATTTTTTTAACTTTTTTTACAGTGCATAACAACTTCAATGCACTCAAGTTAAATACACTCAAAATAGGACATTGAAACAACTGAAAGTTAAAATTAATTTCTATAGTAATATTACATTTAATTTTGCTTTTAGGCGTAGTGGATATTTTTGGATGGTACATTTATCCAAGGAAACTTACAGTTTACTTAATACATTTGGGTAGTTGCTGAAGAGTATTTCAGCTGTCCTGGGAATAAGGGAAGACAAGGTTACACATTAATGTTCATGAGGTCACTTGCTGTGAAGACAAAAAAAAACTGGAATTGGGATTTGAATGCATGCCTTGGTTGATTTAGAAATAGATCATAATTAGTTCTGAGTCCACAGCCTTAAATCAACAGTCTGCTGAAATGCCTGTGAAGTGCATTTCATTGACATCCATCTTCAATCCGCTCAGGCTGGTCAGGGTCATGGAAGGACCCCGAACCTATACCATGGAGTACAGACCACAAGGCAGAGCTACATCCTTAATGGGATGCCAGCCCATTACAGGACACATACACTCACAGAGCAAGGCTAATTAACAAATTCCAATCACCCTAATCACGGGTCTTTGGACTGCAGGAGGAAATCGGAGTATCTAGCGAAAACCTTTATGATACAGGATGAGATTCGAACCCCCAACCTTGAGATGCAGACTGTCCAATGTCTTTGACATTTACTATAAATTTTAAATGAACCCCCAACTCACATAACAGCAAGCAGGTGCACTGTTTGTATCTGAGAGTTTTTTGCATTTAAACAGTAAAAGCCCAAACAGACATAATTAAATTATATTGCCATGAAATGTGAATGTCCTTTAGGATGAACTTCGTTGTCAAGAAGGCCTGGGATATTTACATTTTTTGCACGCAAACGTTTGGACTGTTAGCTGTTGAGCTATTTATTGTTGTTTTGTCAGATGTATGTAAACAGCCTGGCCATGTTTACTGGGCTTATTGTCGAACATGCTGTTTGTACGAAAATTTAAGATCTGACGCTGGATACCATTGGCCCAATTGCCACATCCTGGTTTTTTCCCAGAAAAAAAGGCCACATTTGTTATAGTGTGTCTCGGTAATCGTTTTCCAGTGAGTCCAAGGATAGAATAAATATTGAAATTGTTGAGGTTGATTAATGACTCAGCGGCTGCTTCCCGGAGGTCTCCGGTGCTATCGTATCGACTTCGGGAAACTTGGGAAAGCGCGTCTTTGAGGGCCCATCTTCACGGAGCCATCAGGGAGACTTACTGCTCTGGCAGCTTGTCAGCGCTGAGATAGTGAAGCTCGGTCTCAGGCTTGCCGCTGTCATGGCCCCAAATCTGTCTCTTTTAACCCGTCGGGAAGGACCGCGTTACCATGACGAGTTTCTTATATCGGGAGATATTGCCTTGCAGAAGTATTCATGTGCTTCCGCTTGTGTCCCCTTTCTGAGAATTTACTAACGTGCACTTTATATTTGTTTGGAGTCTTGACGTTCACATTCCAGATTTTCTTGGGCCTTTCATGAGGAATATGTCATTATTTAACCTGCAGAACACAGTCAGCCCATATCTTACGTGATTTTTGATATATATACATAAATACACACACATACGTAAATTGAAAACTAACCAAAATGCACAATTTGAAATTGGCTGGATTTAGTGTGTGTCAGTCTGTCAATTTGAATGGGTTTTTAAGCGCAGTGTCTGCCAGCACGCTGTCTATTCACACATCCACTGGCCAGCATCCTAACTCAGTTGTTGTGTAGCCCTGCTTGGTGGCGGTGATGTACTCATTCGGTACTCGTATTGTACTGTGCATGTACAATGTTGTGTGTCATTCTTCCTTAAACAATACATTATAACAAGTACTTTACTGTTTTTACATAGAATTTACACTGCACAGATACAGTTCTGTGATCTAGGCATGATTTAAAGTATACGACGGGTTCGGAATATATGTCATTTACATACCATATTATTTACATACAGGCATATTTATGTAAAAATGAAATAATACACTTATACACAGACCTGTACTTACTTCCTTTTGTGCATACATATTGTAATAACAGGCCTAAAAAGTGTGATCAAGCTAAATTTAACTGTATATTAAATGAAGTTCACTTCCTTACAAAACCTAGTAGAAAACCTAGATGAAAGTAATTATTTTTGCTCCTAATATGCCTCAAAGTTGTTTTGTATACAAACTGTTGTTACACTAAATGACATTTTAGTGGATGTCTTCTGTAAGTCAAAGTTACAACAGGATCATCAGTATTTTTTGCTCAGAAAATATTCAAATTAAACAAGATAAAATCTATTGTACAGGAAAAAAGACATTTTAAGTTGTTTTACTTTTTTTGATGCTTGAAACCCCATTTTTGTATTTTTAACCTATATGCAAAGCTCTATATAAGGGTTTTGAACATACACGGTTTTGGAGAGTCGTGGCGGGTTGTGGAACGCAGGAGCGCTGTATGTGAGGGAGCGCTGTATGTGAGGGAGAGCTGTAGGTGAGGGAGCGCTGTATGTGAGGGAGAGCTGTATGTGAGGGAGCGCTGTATGTGAGGGTGCGCTGTATGTGAGGGTGCGCTGTATGTGAGGGAGCACTGTATGTGAGGGAGCGCTGTAGGTGAGGGAGCGCTGTAGGTGAGGGAGAGCTGTATGTGAGGGAGAGCTGTTAGCCTTTACAGCCCAAAGCAGGCTGCCCTTTGTGTGCGTGTGAAATTTCCACTCAGTCGCCCCTGTCTGTTTTCCCTTGGGAATCATTTATGGGCAGTGGTATCTATAGTAAGTATTTCTCTGCAGACTCCCAGTAGATTTTGAGCTGGACGTTCACTGGGACGTAGAAATATATTTCCATTAAAATCATGACAATCAGTACCAGCCGAATGCCGTGCGGAGCCCTAGTCAAGCTTCACGCCCAAGGCCCCTGTCTAAGACATTGGCTTGTTAAGTTGGCGCCCCCTCACATAATGTGCTGACTGGCACTGATTACAATATACTTGGGAAAATATACATAATTTACGCAAATATTCAAGAAATTTGACTTAAGTCTTCGAGGAGAGAAGGGGGAGAATAGATACCTGCCATTGTATTGTGAACATGTGGAGAGTATAAAACAGGGAAATCTGATTTAGCAGATGTTGTATGAGGAAGGCAGGAAGCTCAACTTAATCGCAGATTCATTTTATTATCATTATTATTATTGTTATTATTATTGTTTTGACAGGATGTTCAAAATCAGCCTTGAAGATGAGAAGATGAATGTTCATCGGCATCTTCCTGCCAACCCCCCCCCCACACACACACACACACACACACACTACACACCCGCCGTGTGATTACACACCCACACCCAGATTTCTATAAGCGGCCTCATCTTGTCCCATCACATCCTCTGTTCTCGTGTTTTTGTACTCCTGTCTAAGCCGGGACGCCCCAGAACACAGTGTCTAAACATGTCCGCTTGAGAGGCTTTTTAATTTCTCAGCGTCATGGAAAGGCTGACATGCCGAGAACGAGACCGCATTGTCTTGGCCGTCGAGTAGGGAGAACAGCCGTTTAGAAGAGGATGCGACGCAAAAGGCGCTTACTCATCCGCATCGCTGAATCGTGATGATACAAGCGCACTTTATTACACAAACCACCGGTGACACAACAAAGCAATGCACTCCAAGCCCACATCAACAGATCTGTCCTGCCAAAAGTGTTTTTTCCTCCAAAAAACTGCATTTTTACATAGCTGAAGCAGCCCCCCTCCGGGGACCATCGAGATATTAAAGCCGATAATGGCCGATAATGTTTCAAAGGTCAGCGTCCTTTACATAATCCTCATCCGCTCTAAATGGATAGAAAAACACACTGGTGATGCGGTCATGGTTCTGACGTATAAATATTTCTATTTAAAAAGGAAATGAAAAATCGGTATTTTTTTCATTGTAATAGCCTAACTTTTTTACTGTTTTATATAGGGGAAAAAGATGTCTCGACGAGCAGTGTCGGTAGATTTGAGCTGTCTCGGAGAATCCTCGACTTTGAGAATGATACAGCGTACGTACCATATAACCTACTGACTGATGCGATAACGTGAGCCTATAGTTTAAAATAATTATTCCCATTCTTGCATTAATTCTTCGTAAATTTAGGTAGCTGTAGCTAGGCCTATTTATTAATTTGTTTGCATATACACTATTAGTTGCTCTTTGTATAGGGTGTGACTTAAATATAAATGGGGTTTAAAAAATTGAATCATAATCGAACATCATTTAAAAACTTCTGAGTGACTTAATTCGCTCAGTATGCTTAAATAGATTATACGGGCCTTTAGGCTTCATCCGTGTTTTCTAATGTGATTCCTTGGGCCTATTTCAGCACAAAACTTTCCAAAGAAAATATGCTAGTTTAGATATATATTTAATGGTATGTCAGATGAATGGTAGCAGCATACTTAAATGAAATTGCACCGCAAAGTTAGTGTATTATAAGGGTTCCTTCTTACCGGATAGTCTCCTCTTGCTCTGAGTTTCCACTGAATGCACTGCGAAACCTCAGCTGCGCTGATGCTTCCGAAGGGCCGCGAACTGAAATAATACTGTCTCCAGCGCAGATCCCAATCAGACTACCTCGCACTCAGGACCAGCGTTTTTACGCTGAGGTGCCTCTTCAGGCGTCGCCGGCCTGTCGCCAGTTCTATTTACATACTACCCTCGGCCACTTAACTGACACCAAGTATGTCGCTCGGTCAGCTTGAAAGTATAGTACACCACCGGTATCAGCTGAAGCCCTGTTCTTTCTGTGTGTCTCTGTTTACATTAAAATTAATCCCCATTAATAGCGCTGGTGCATTAGGGATTCCCTATAGTCCCCAAAGTCGGCTTTACCCTATCAAGAGATTAGTAGTTAAGGTTATATTTGAGCCGCAAAGATCGATGAAGTAGTTAAAACTTTAGATCCAATCGGTGTTTGTTTGGCGACTCGATTCTGCCGAATTGGACGAGTTGCGCGCCTAATGGTCTGGGAGCGACAAGAATGCTGTGATTGGAAGATGGCGGATACAAATCGAAAGAATCGAAAGGATTAAATCGCATAGGAATTTGGGATTGTTTCGTATAGTCCCAAAACAGCCACACTGGCTGTAATTTATGGGAAGATTCCCAAGGAATAACACGAACAAAATTCGATGAATATGAATCTCTAGGTGTGAAGACGTAAGTAATCGCGAAAAGTAACAATGGTAGATTGTTCTGAAATCTGTTAAGACGGCGTTATTGCATATCGTAGTACACATCTTATCACACTGATATGTGTAGGTAATGCAATTAACCTCTGTGTATTTGTAGGTAATGCAACTGATTAAAATGTGTCATCTTTTGTACTAAGTGAAAATGTAGCGTTTCCATTAATATTAGCATATTGAATGTTATATTAATAGGCCGACATATATGGATGGACATTAGGCCCATTTCAGACTGAAGGAGGAAACACACCACTTCAGTATATGTATGTACGAAATATATGTATGTACGAAAGAAATATACAATTTGAAGATGTGAATTACAAATATACACATACAATATACGGTTGAAAGTTCAAAGTATACCTATTAGAAATAATAATGTACACATGTAACACTGTATTAATGATGCATATCTATCATAAATATATGTAACTATATCAATAAATTAATTAGGCCTACATATTTATCGGTAGATATAAATATCACAAAATATAGGCTATATAAGTTAACAAAATGCACAGGCCATTCTTCCTTTGGGTGTCCGAGAGAGTCAGATTTTCCAGGTCTGTCATAGTCTATTAAGAATGTTTCGCACATATAAGCTATTAAAAATGTTTTGTTCATAGATACTGTGTAAGTATCTTGCACGTGTGTGTGTATGTGACGTGATTTTGTGTTTTATTTTCTCTCATGATAATTAGCATCCCCGCTCTGGCCGTTTCCCCAGAGCTTCGCCTCGGCAGCTTCCGTGGGCTCCACGAAGCCTGCGGACTGTCTGTTTAATATCCATCGGCCTGCTTCGGCTCAGTTTAAATTCTGCTTGTCTCTTTTCTGCGTCCCATCTCTCGCCCTGACTGGCCTGGTATGCGGCCCTGCAGTTTCCCACAGTTTATATCGACTCCCCTTCTGAGTTTTAACCCATGCTCTTCGCTTTATTTCCTAACTAAATCTTAAGTCTCGTTTTTGTTTAATATTTAAAAGTAGGATATGTTTAGGCTCAGAATCTATTTCGATTACTTCTAAGCGTTAACGTATTTTTAATATTCCGATTTTTTTATTATTATTCGAAATATATGTTTTGTTTAAATATGTTCCAAAAGCGGAAATATCAGGACATTCACTGATTGTATCCAGTCGTGAAACAGTTAACGCTACGTAATTTACAAAAGGCTGTTTTATAATACGTGGCGGCGGGGAAATTGTGTGAGGTTTTTCAGTGGGATATATAAAACGCTGGCGCAAAATCATCTTAGCAGAACTTTCATTCGCCTGGAACGGTTGTTGATTTTGCAGTAATTGGGTAGCCACGTTCAATCGGCAGTCGTTTATTGTCCGTTTCCTAATTCATTTTCGCCCTTCTGTCCTATATAGTCCCCTCCACTTTTCGCAGTTTTTTTCTTCAACGGAGAAATGGTTAAACATGTAGCAATAAAGGCCTTGCTTTCAGATACCCGCCTCCCGCTGTAACCCCCAGTTCGCCTGCCCCTGCAAGAGCACGGCTGGGGCGCTACCTCCTAATCAGAACCTCTTTCTCTTTGAACAAAAAGGAAGGAACAAAAGTGAACACATTTTCATCCGTCCCCTGCACGGCCAGCCAGCTAAAATACATTCCCCGCCTCCGCGTCAATGCGGAATATTAGAACGTCAATCCTTCAGCGCCCGGGCCTTTTTCTCACCATACGAATCCCCAGCCTGCCTACCACATACCTTTTGTCCATGAATCCAATAAGGACTATTATTCATACTCTCCAACTCAATTCGAGCTGCTTCTTTCAGGGTATTTTAGATGCCTAATCGCGTCCTTAAGGCTCGGCAATGTAGAGAAACTTCCTCCTTTCACAACCATTCGGCACTTGGACAATTAATTCGAGTGTGCCTCGGCTGCCCTTTCTGTCTCCAGCAAGAGATTTACCGTAAGTGGCAAGAGGCAAAGAAAACGGCACATCGCTGTAACCAATGCCCAAAAGATTTTTTGCTTATTTTAAAAAACCCTCAGTGACCAGATTTTTCTTCTGTCGTTTGACACCCGTGCGTTTTACACGCATTACTGTTCAAGAACAATAAATAAATTAAACACAGCGATACCACTGACACACAATGTACTACCTGAAGCACAAGACGCGGGAGAGAGTGACAATCGTCTTTGTATTTAATCTGATGAATAAACACACACAAATGCTGTAAATTATAACAGAACAACGTAAAAAAAACACATAACAACCGTAATGTCGCAGAGTAGACGCTATTTTACGTCGATAAATTGGTGTGTGCGCCATATATTTGAAACATTTCACCTGAAAATATATTAGATACCGCTAATTGTTCTTCAGAGGAGGAGTGGTTTACAACATGGGGCAGATCATATGTAATTTACATTTTCAAAAATTCTATTTACATGCGCAATAACCTATTCCTCACCGGAATTTTTTAGAGGCCTATGGAGATTAGATATTTGTTGGAATTAGAATGAACCTTTAAACTTGAAATGGGTAGTGACGGATTAGTGGCATTTATTCATAAACCTGATTATGATCATAACTTGTATATACTTGTATATATTGTAGGTAATAGTAGACAAAACACCCAGCTGTTTAAAAGGTTTGTTAATTTATCCGTATTTGCCGGAAGAATAAAACGCAATGCCTGGTAATCATTAAGTAAAATAGCTTTTGGGACAATAATCTTTCAAAAATGACAGATGTATAATTTAGTGACAGTCTATTTTTAATCTAACGTCTACTTCAGCTTTAAAATCGACAGTACAAACATTAAAACGTTTTCATACTTAGTCCTTTGTAGTGAGGTGTTGGTAGCGGTTCTTACATCCAGTCGCATTTAACGGCCTTAGACATTAACCAAGAAACTACATATTTATGAGAATATTATTCGTTTTCAGCTGGGACCGAAAGGATATTTGTAAGCTTTTTTTTTAATGTCGTCGATAAAAGTTAAGGACATTCTAGCGATTAGACTAATTAATCAATATATTATTTTATTCTTCCAGTAAAGCACACCGGTTTCCTTCGAACACTTAACACTGTTAATTTTGTACGAAGTTATCCGGACATCTTTATACAGTACTGGCATATTAATGACCTTTAATTCCAAAGGTCATGAAGTTCACGTTTGTTTATGCGTGAAAATCCTCAGTTTCATCTTAGATAACAAGAGAAATGTAGACTGTTGCGTCATTATTTTGTTTGAATTCTTCTGTGGATCCCCGATTCATTTCTGGGACCGTTACACTGTATACCCCTGCCTGTAACTGACAGAAAAGTAAACATTTGGATTTTCAAGATTTCCCACAGTCTACAGCCCACGCTTTATAAATGCTTCTAGGCTATTATACAAAACACTGTTTTGGTAATACTGCAGGCATGTAACAAACTTGTGAATATGATTAATAATCTTCGATATATCAGTAACATCAGCGTGATATAAACGGGAAAAATTACGACTTGTAGCCTGTTTTTAAGCTACCACGCTCGGATTCCCTGCAGCGTCCCTTGACACGGTGAAACCGCCGTTCCTTGGTGCGTTTGCGGCTGAGGTGAGCCGCTGATGTGGTTCGCGATATTACCGAGGTTCACGTTCATAAAAGCGTTAGCAGCCGTCGTGGATGGTAGTGCGGGAATACCGGAGTAAGTGCAGCTGTAGCTGCTGTTATAAGTCGGGTTGTTGTAGCTGTAAGCCGGATAGCCGTTGTAATTGTACGGGTTTGTCCCGCAATACGGTGCGTTATAATTCTGCGATCCCGCCAAGCATGGTTTGCCATCACGGACCAGAACTGGAACTGCCACTCGTCTGGGTGGAGGTGGGTGGTGGTGTCCTGCCATTTCCAGCGACTTGTCCTGGCGCTGCCGCTTGCATTTGTACCTTCTGTTTTGAAACCATATTTTGACCTGCGTGGAGGTGAGTTTCAGCGTGCTGGCCAGGTGCTCCCGCTCCGGCGCCGACAGATACCGCTGCTGCTTGAAGCGCCTCTCCAGCTCGAACACCTGGGCCTGCGAGAAGAGCACCCTCGGTTTCCGCCTGGTCCGCTGCTTCTGCGGCCTCTCAGAGTCTAAGTGCCGGCCATCCTCGCATCCCTCGGTTTTGGTATCAATACCGCAGCTCTCTGTTGACACAATAAAAGCAGGGCACTGAGAGTCTATATTCTGAAGCTACCCCGTGGCCGACTGACCATTTGTCGTGCATGTAGGTGCACATATCGTGCACGTATGTGTGCAAACTTTCCTCACATTGAACGCGACGTATAAAGTGAACATTTCCAATAATCAACTAAATCATAATCATACTAAACTTTAATGGAATATACCCATTGTAATTCCTAAAATAGGCTTACCTATTTTCCCTCAACTTATTACTGACCGAACTATTTAGCAGTGGACATTAGCTCTTTATTGCTTTAGAAACGTGAATACTCATCGCAGACTTTGAGAAAATAAGACCAAGTTAAAAGAATACTAATAAAGCTACGCTTGGCCTAAATCGCCGTACTTTTCTATTAAACGCCTCAGTTCGGGCGTTCCACGTAATTTCTTGCCAGGTATACTTCATTGGTACATATATTGGTACATGGCCTGTATACGTATTGCAGACCACGTGACATTGAATATTAAAAGTAATATAAATTAGGCTAAGATACTACAATTGGACAGTAATTTAAAGAACGTGTATATACTTTTATCCAAGTATTGCTTTTTAAAAGCCATATATTTTCCTGTCATTATATAATTCATTTTAATGAATAAAATCAATATTTTCTACACATCAGACATAAATTTTTGTGTAGCTGTATTAGTAATTTGTCAGTTTCTTGTGTTGTTCCTCGAAGTCAATTTTCAGGGGCATTCACAAAGAATAAGGTTGCAGTTTTAACCTGTTCAATGAGGCGCTTTGTCAAAAAAAAAACACATGAGCCAGTATTAAAAAAAATCTTTAAGGGTTAATTTGTAACTCACTGGTTTCCTGCTCGTCGACATCCCCGTCTAATTTGGAGTCGGTCAAGTGTCCCAGCGCCGAATGAATATACATGTCTGGGGAGAGGCTGGCTTCTCCGGGGCCGTCCCGCACTGACAACGTGCTAAGATAGGACATGTTTTCCTCTCCGTCCGAGAAGCTGGGGCTCTCCCCGGCGTTCAGCATGCAGGAGGGAGGCGTCTGGAAATGCTGGGCTTGTGACAAATCCTGGCTTAAGTGCGCGCGGGGTAGCTCGAGATGTAGGGAGTGGTGCTGCCGAGATTGCTGCTCCAACTTCAGTATGTCTTTGACAGAGAACGGCGTGGAAGTAACCGGACTCGGAAGCATTGTGGCGTCCTGTTCAGTTACATTAAGGACACGAACTGTACCGAAGACAAATCAGATAACATGCGTCCTTCCAAAGGATAAAAATAGTTAGAAGTTTAATAAGTTAACACGGGAAGAACAAAGGTATGCGTTCATTTCCCAGCCGACCAAAAATAGCAAAACAAAAGTGAAAATCACCTTGTACCTGCCTATTTACCACGCGCAAAAATAAGGTCCACCGTGCTACTTCTGACAACCACTTAGTGTTTTGTTCTAAGAGTCCGTGGATGGGCAAAGCTTCTTCTGCTCGTTGATGTCACGAACCTGGGGGCGGGTTTAGTGCGGGGAGTAACAGGGGGTTCAGCCAGTCCGCTCACAAGCTGAGGGAGCGCGGGGAACGTGGGACACACATCCCGCCTCCACTGCCTCAGTTCCCCCAGCGACAAGCCAATAAAATTGACCTGAGAGGTGCATTAATTGACGATATTACGAATACTGTTATTCCAAGACTTGGGAGAAAAACTGGCGTCGTGCCCAGCTTTTAAAGAATTAAGCTTTTCTATTATAAAGTACGTATATTTGGGACATCACGCCGTCTGGATTATTTTAATTTATCGTTAGTTTGGAGATAGCATCTGTAGTAGGGCCCAATAAAACGTGTTCTCAATCTGATGGCAAGGCAATAATATTTTGCCGAAATAAAAAAGTTTATGCAAAGTAATTACCATTGAAACCAGTTATCCAACAATACGTACTGTTACAAGTGCAAATTTATCTAATTTTTGTGCTATGACGAGATGTTGCGTTTTGTTTGTTTTATATTTTTTGTTTTCAAACTGTCTGCGTATTTAAATGATGTTTAACTGATATAATAAATTTAATGGTTATTTGTCGAATTAATAATACATGTTAACTAAATTTACCGATTATTATTAAAAAGTAAAATGTACTATCGACCGACAGGCCGTCGGCCGTCACCAAAAAGAAGACATCTCTTCTTTTTATACAAATAGAGAAACACAGTAAAAAAAAACGATGGCTGATCTTAAGTCATATAATTCAGAACAAATTAAAATGAAATTATAGCATGCGAACTAATCTACAGAACAGAAGTTTTTGGTTTTGCTGTTAGGTTCATTAAAATACTTCCGTTCACTCTCAAGTGTTGCATTGTGCATATTTTGGGACAGGTAAACCGTTTGGGTCTTAATTTTTCATCTATTTGTGGGGGTGTGGGGAAGCGCAATGGATTACAGGGTTGTAAAGCAAATATAACACGGAAAGTCCATTGATATATTCGAACGAACGTCATGCTTGATAGAATTCGACATATTACATGACCGGGGCCTGGGGCTTATCATATAGGCAGCACCGGCCACAAGGCTGGAGGCCAGTCCATCGAAGGGCACGTACATGCGTTCACAGACTAGGGGCAATTTAGAGACACCTATTAGCTCCACTGCATGTCTTTGGACTGCGCCAAGAAACCCGCAGGACACGGGGAGAGCAAATAAACTGTCCTCAGGGCAGGGTCGGGATTTTAACTCAGGCTATAAACTCACTGTGCCACCGTACCGGCCAATGTATAACATATATCATATCGAATACGGTACAAAAAACTGTAAGAAGAGTAGGCTTATTCGTAGTAGAGTCTGAATGTGTTTTTTAACCGCCGCTATCAGCAGTTTATTAATAAACCCTTTCGGACGATAAGCAGGCCCCGTCAGCAATTAAAATTCCACAAGGAAAACTGATTGACGTTTTTAGCAAATATAATCTGCTGGTATCAGCCTCCTTTCCGTTTTAAAGGACTTTCAGCGCGCGTCTGTCACTGTATGGCCCGGGGTCCGTCTCTCACTCACACGCACACTCCTCTGACGTCTGCTTACAGTATTTTTCTCCTATCGACACAACGCAGAGAGGTGTGTGGATATTTATTTATCTGATATAACCCATGTTATCATGGTTTCAGAAGTAACAGATACTTTTGAAGTATACAGAAGGAGGAAATTAATACGCAACATAATCTTGAGTATTGAAAACGATTGACTTAATTTTCGATTTGTCAAAAAGGTGACCATTGGTTTATCGTTTAGTTTGACATGTTTAACAGTACACATTATGTCGGCCTACCAAAACAGGTTTCTCATACACGCGTAGCACAGTACAAATAAAGAAGTATCCCCACGTACGCACTGACACCTCTGGCAAGTGTATTACAAATAAAACCTAACGATCCTCTCTGGAGTTATAGAAGAGGGCATATATTTCTAAGGAGTATTTGAAAAGCACGCACGAGTCGGAAGAGGGCGGCGGATATTCAAAAGCTGAGGTACTGCGCCGCAAGGTCCGTGTATTTCCAAACTGCCGCAGAAAAGTTGTTACACTTGCGCAATTCTTAAATATCACATAAATAAAACAGTGCCACGCGCATGAGTGTAGCTGAAAAATACAAACGAACAAAGTGCTTATCAGGAAACCTAATTCTAAACAAAAAAAATCAGAGCAGATATTTTACACTGGCCCATTGCTTATTTTGTAAATTTCTGTAATATAATGCACCCATATATTCAGCCATCGATCCATCCATTAATCCGTCCATTTATCCATCTTCCAACAGATTGTCCTGCTCAAGGTCGCGGGGGATGGAATGGAACAAGGCGGGGGGAGACCCTGTACGGGATGCCAGTCTCTCGCAGGGCACATGTACGCACACTCATACACAGAAATATACAGTGTGGGCAATTTAGTGAGGTAGTGCAGTGCTCAGATCAAACGGGAGATACAACTGACAAACGCGTGTTGGAGGTAAACAGCGCGAGAGAGATTAAATTTAATGCAAGCAACTCGCGCGCACTGATCAACGTTTTTATTATAAACATATTCTAATGGATTACTCTGTTTCATTTGGCAAGAGAAAGTGAAAAAGAATGTTTTTTTCTGAATCATCTCATAACTGAGTTACAAATTATCATGCGCATCAAGATTGTTATACATGAAGTCGACAAGCAGAATTAATATTCACCATGAACCATATATTTATATACAACATACGAGTAATATACGCACCATAGGAGCGGACGATTACTTGTGTAATATACATTATCATCAATTACAAAACTGAAACCGTGCTCATTTAATGATTTTTTAATATATGAAAACAATATTCAAGCGTTTATGAAAAACAACTTAATTTCACTGGGAAACAGCCTATACTGGTTTAACTTTTTTTTTTTATGAAACGGTAGCAAGAAAATTGGTTATTAATAACAATTTTGTAATCCACAAATAATTATACTGAGCTCACACTATAGTATGGGTAATGTCTGAACTCCGCTGGAGAGTTTTCCTCTTTCAGTTAATTTAAAATAGTTCATATGTTACTATAAACAAGAATTTACCAGACTGTGCTGTGATTCTGTGTAAGCAGAACTAAAAACACGATTAATGAGCTCTGAGACTGTCATGCGGACAAAGGAGTAAAACAACCTTTAGTTCAGTTTAATTTTGCAGACGCGTTTCCTTTGATTCGCGCATACTTTCGAACTTCTTTCCGTTTCGATTAAATAAGAATGCGGTTCCGATATATCAATTTATTGGCCTTTTTCCTCGAGACTCAATTTAACGATTTAGGTGATTTTAATTCCTTGAAGTTGAAAATGCAATTAATGTCAACACACACACACACACACACACACACACACACACATATATACATATGTATATTTCCATGACGATTCAGTAGTTTCCACATGCACAAATTTAAAATTCCGATTACTTAAGTTCCGCCAACTACTAGGCTATTACTCTTACTATAATTGTTCTTGTTGTTAATAATTCAGAGCAAGTTATTTATAGCACAACTACTCCTACATTTAAATATAAATTCCAATTGTCTATATTAGGTGTTAGCTATTTTAGTGGGTCGGAACGTTATTGTTGCTCTTCCAAATGTATCTTCTGCCTATTCACACAGAACCCATGTAATTTCGGTAACGTTCTAAAAATAGTTCGAACAGGAAGTTCGGGCCGATGTCGGCCATAAACAGCGGGAGGCAAGGTTACACGTGCCTATATGAGGCAGGTGGCGGTTGCGGTTCTGCCGCTGATAATTAAAACAGAAACAATAATAATGTGTCTTTGTCATCGTAGCCTTACCCATCATCTTCAGATGTTATAATACTGAATAGGTGGCATTTTACGTTTAAACATTACAGGGTTTGTATCAAGAATTTAATTGTCTCTTTCGGTTTGTAATTCTAGCCGGAATTATTATTTTAGTCATCGTCACTTCATCATAATTTTTATTATGGTCCGTAATCTGGCTCGGAAACAAAGAAGAGGAAAGTGTGTTAAGACCAAAATGTTACTGGATAAAATCCAGACCAGGGATTTTCTCACCTTATTATCCATCTTCTCTTTGCAGAGTTTCGTTGTGAGGACTGATGGAAACCAGAACACACACACGCAAGGTCTCAGCTGGTCCTTCCGGGACCCCTGCGGAATTTGTCACAGTACCTCCGCCTTGCGGAGGGTTAGCTGGGCTGTGGTTCTGCGTGGCCGGGCGGGGATAGCCCACAGATCAGTCCACAGATGAGCTCGACCTGACTGGGAACGGGGGAATCGACTGAGAAAGGGGGAAATTACATTATTCCCAGCTTTAAGTTAAGCCAGCGAGAATATATATATATTATATATATAATGACCAGAATAGATATTTATCACGCAACTTGATATTACGATGACTGCATTTTGTTTTGTGTCTTTTTTACGTGTGTGTGTGAAGTGATGGGGGGGGGGGTTGACATCTCAAGGTATACCATTTACCTGCATTTCAGAAGGTAACAAAGGGAGATGTTTTACCTCTTGTCTCCTGTCATTTGTGGCCAAGTGTATAGGCGCCAGTACCGAATGCTTGGATGCTGCTAAAACCAGGGGAAGAAAGGTTAGGGCGCGAGACGAGATAATCTCATCCGCCCGCCATCAGCAGAGTGCTGTTTAGATTAGGGCCGCGTCTTCCTCCTTGGCCTCAAGATGCATGTCTTCGAACGGGCAATTTGAAAGAGTGAAAGGCCAACGACAGCGGTTTGCGCTTAGTCAAAACACGCCCTTTGCACTTAATGTTACTTAAAGAATGTGTATCATTAGTCTTTTGTTTGTTTGTGTGTGGACCATGGACAATTTAACTATTTTTATAAGGTAAGATTATTTAAACCAACAATGTAAACTGTTTCGTTTTTGATAAATCAACCAAAAAAGAACATAAAAGAAATCTACAAGTTTTTCAAATTTGTTTGGTTATTGTTGATGGGTTTTCCTTTTTTAATGGACATTGAAACAAATATTGCATCTGATAAGGTTTTGTTTGTATTTTGTTGCGCGTATATTGGTGACATTTAAATTGCTCATCCGCATAACATTTATGAATGTGTCAGAAAGATCGAAGATCGCAGAGAATTTATACACGTATATACTGTTTGGGCGGCAGAACCAGCAGCATCACACAAAAAGCTTTTCTGATGTCATATATTAAATGCTTTTACGTCTTGGTTTCAGATTGCTATTATAAATAAATTAAGCATTAATCATTCATGTGTAATGATTCAGACTATGATTATTTGATCCCGTTTACATACACAGTAGGTGATCACTTGATTGAAATCCCCATACATTTCCTTAATTCACGTATTGCCTTTCAGGCACTGTGAATAAAAAATAACGGCGTGTAAGTACATAAGAGCATTTACAATGTTTAAAGAGTGAATAATGATTATTTCCTCACATAATATGAGTTAACCGTTGAGTAATAACAACTCACAGTAAGTCATTATCCAGGAAATAACATACCCGCAGGGAAATAATACAAGATGTAATTGTTTACAAATATTGAAGCATTGCGATGAAACTACGTGTTGTATATAACTTTTTTTTACCATTAGGCCTATACGAATTTGATGGCGGCATACAAGATACCAAAAAAAATTATGTTTGAATTTTCAGGTAATCTTCCAAATACGCAATAATACGCCTAAATTTTATAAATAAACTACTACCGGCCTTAAACAATTACGAATCAGTAGAGACGGGCAGTTGAGAAGTTTTTACGTCCCCCGTAAATCCGCAGGTCTGTAACTAATCACTACGTAAAAGTCAGTATACACGGCTGGGCTGACATGATATTTTTTGCCCGACTTCCGGCAATTGATTACTGTTCACTAATTATTTCTAACGCTTAGGCTATTTTCAAATGGACCACACACAGTGCAGGTAAAATATACAGTATAATTGGAATTATTAGTGTTGATAACATCGTATCATATTCCACATAATCGTGAATACATTGCCGTGGGACTGCGAGTCGCGATGCGTTTTCTGCATTAGGCAGATGGTGACTTGGAGCCTCGCTGGAGATACACGTGCGCCGCGCTCGGTGTTTTTGTTTGGGCGGCAGAACCAGCAGCCAGGCTCGTTACGGGGCCATCTGGGCGAGCGTGATGCATTTCCATTGATCCGTGAAGTGTTAACTGACCACGAGGGGTACAATCTATTTGACTTTGTAAATTAGCGCAGATAATCACTGTCAGCGACGGGGCCGCCCTGGGCCATTTCTACGTTTGCGGCAATGGCAAATCATAATAAAATGTAGCGAATTTGTTACTCGCTTTATTGTTTTAAAAACGGACCCCCTGAAATTTCAGAATGTCTTCTGATTTTCTCTGAACATTTTGACACATTGACCGTTGCTGTCTCTTACGTTTTCTTAATTTTACCCACAAAAATATTATGAAAATAAAACCGTGCCAATTACTTTTGCCATGACAGTATTCATTCAGTGATTTGAATGTTATTAGTTATAACCGTCTCAATGTTTTAAGGAAGTGAAAATGTTTTAAAATAACTAAAAACAAGTTAAAAAACAATTTCACAGTCAAGCCTAATCACCATTGACCCCCGTGATAATTACTTGTGTACTGAATAGTTTTCAAAGTGTTTTTAGTTAATTTGCCCTGTTCCCGCGTTAGCATTTTATCAATATACATAACGTACTGGCCTTTTTTTTAAATTATGATACTGGATAAATAACTACTGGTTTTGAAGAATGAAACATTGCACACTATTTTAGATATTAACTCAGCACTGAACCATAGTATTTTAACGTAAATCTTCTCAATATTATTTTATAACTGTTCCATGTAAAACTCAGTGGCAACTGCTGACTATGTTAGGGGATAAATAATTAGCCAATTCATAACAAATTTATAATTAAATTGTATATAAACAGTTTAGATCATAAGCCCCATAAATAATTTGAGTTAATCTTTACGGACATGTACGACACAGCAGGCCAACGCAGTAAGAACAAAATCACATTCATCCCATTAAAAAAGAAAAACAACGTACTGATACAAACACTAAAGTATGGATACCGTGTTTTAGTTATTATGTTGCAATGAATATGTTTATTGAAGTAACAGGCCCGTTCCACTGATATTTGTCTAGCCTATGTTTCAATGGGCTATGTCACTCTACAGTTTTATTGTCAAAATTGTCCCATTTCCTCGTTTACTCAAGTCACAAGACGTTAATTCAAACATTGGTTAAATAATTAACAATGCCGTTTTCCGTTGTTATAAATACACGCAAACATGGAGCGCGCTTTGTCTATCCACGATATCACGAGTATTTCCGTTCTGTTTGCGTAATAATACAACAATAAATTGTATTAATTCTCAAGAATGAAGTGTAAACACACAAAATCCTGGCTCGGTTTCAGCTCTCAGTCCACTTTTTCTTAATATTTCAAATGTTACCCTCACAGTAGAACGAATAATTAGCAGAAATTTCTGAAGTATGATTTTTTGTAAATTAAAAATGTACTTATCCTGCGCATAAGTTTAATTACCGTCAATTTGCGTTTTAATATAAAACGTCATATAAATATACTTAAACACGTTTTTGTTAGAGTCCATGTGTGGAAGGACGGGTGACATTATCGCTATATATAGGTCGCTAGCGCCCTTAAGGGAAAAGTATTGAGACGATCCGGATCACCTCCCCTCCCATTAGTGCCTAGATTTTGGAGAGACTTCAGTTTATCAGCTTTCTATCTAGCAAACAGTTCCTCCTGCTCTCCGCCCAGCGATCGTCAGACTGTCTTTTACAACCTGCAGCGAATTTGGCCATTAATCATCGTGGTTAAAGACAGGGCGCTTCTCTGGATCTCCTCAGTTTGTGTACTCTAGACACGAGAGCTGTCTGCCGAGCCCCTAGGGTACATGAGGATGTTCAACCAGAGCGGTTGTCCCGCACCACCACGCAGCTAGATGAACTACTTAGGCATCATATTTAAAAGAGAAACACTGACAGCCAGCAATTGGCTGCAAATGGCTGCATTTGGCGAGTTTGAATAAGGATTTAGGTCACACATCATACACCACGACGTCCTGATTTAAAGTAGATTCGTGGAAAAGCAACTGGAAATCCACGATCAGTTTTACTCAACATACAAGACATCTAAATTAGTCCTAGGTATTTTGTAGTGAGTCACCAGGGATATACGCCAGTCACACAAAATAGTAAATATTACTGACCTACTGTCGTTAATGGACTCAAAAAACAAGCTATATAGCCTATGCGTCCAAGTTATTTAATGCGTATCTAAATAATAGCTTTTAATCGTATGCCGAATGGATTTTTTAATCATTAGGCCTATGTATATAATTATTCATCTCTAAATCATGATGATGAGAAATCATAATTTATACAAGTTTAAATTTATGGGCAAGCTGCTTTACTGGAGTTACTGTAGTTAAACACCGTCCTTAATACCCCCCTGGGGGTTCTTCAGGTGAGCTTAAGTGCTGCCATTTATTTTATTCCCTGCGTGAGTGTCCTACTCGGGCTGAATACGGAAACGAAGGCCCATTAACGCGTTATGAGACTGTTTTATTAACGTTAAAAACGTGTAAACGGCCGAACACATTTACAGCCACTAATGTGTGTTAAAAACACACACACACACAAAAACAACAAACAATCACTGAATTTTGCGAAACACGTTAAGTTGCACCTGCTTTTGCATGTCAAGACTGCCGCTGTGAATAAGATCTTCAGCGTAGCCTACTTTAGCTCAACATTGACCTAAAATCATTTTATTTAAAAAAATCTTATCGGATTATAGGCCTACATATTACAGCTTGATATCACTTTACTTTCTTCCGTGAATACTTACCATGATTACATTTATGAGCGCCATCGATTTAGCTAAGCCATTCTTTCCAAGATCGCCCCGTCTTCCTTAAACAATTACAGAACATTTATGCATGTTCTCGGTTTACTGCCTTGCGGTAAATCTTTATGTCTCTAGTAAATCCGCAGCGTGGCGCCCGTACGGGGTCTGTCCCGGGCTCCCCTGACCCGCCATTTACCCCCGATGAGGTTTGACAGTGACCATAGCGTGCCATCGCCGGTCCCGAAAGCGGCTGACCCGGCCGAGTGTTTACACGGAGGAAGAGCCTGTTTCCTGGAGCTAACAAACCCCAGGCTTGGAGCGCGGCGTTGGCGAGGCGCTTGGCGCACAAGGGACACGCAAATACATCATCTTCATCGTGACCTTGGGTTGGACAGGGGTTGAGCCGGAGAAGACCCTGGCAGACAGGTCAAGGACCGAGCCTGAATGGGAAGGAGTTTCATACTAACAAGTCACACTACATCTCAGACTGGCAGCTTTCCATATTGTGCCGCTCTGTTCATTCACCTCGTACTGAAGCACAACTAAATTAATACATGCATGTATGTATCGTTATTTATTGTTTATTATTATTATTGTTGTGTCTTAAAAAAACAATTGTATCATTTGTCACTAAAGTTCATGTGAAATGTTAATGCAGTTTACATGCAATCTGTAGTGTGGAATTTAAAATACCGTATCGGTTAAACAGAATTCGAAGTTGACCTTATATGACTCGTAAAAAACGCGGCTGCCTTTGTCTCAGTTTAGCTGAGTAACAGGAAAAGGTACGGGAGAATTTATCTCATTAAATAAAAACTGTAAATTATGACCACTGTCGGGTTACACGAGGCCGAAGTAACCCTTAAAAAGTCTACAAAGACCTTTACAGATGCATTTTTTTGGTAATTTGGGGGAGTGCCAACTGTCACGAACCTGGCGACACTCACGCTTTCAGACAGTCACGCGTGAAATCTTACAGCAAATCTATATTAATCCGTTGTAAACCAGTATAAACCGAAAATTAGCTACATCAAAAGCATTGGAGTAGTTTGCAAACCCTACAGACTATTTACAAGGTAATAAAACTGTTACATACATGCAAATAAATGTGCAGACTTGTCTCGAATTGAAAATGTCACTCCAACCAGGCGACCAAAGTTGGCAGCCCTGAATTTGAATGCACATTAGTAAAACTTTACTCTAGGCGTGAAAGGTAGCTGTGAAAGTCAGATCGTGTTAGATGAAGGCTCTGTTCCTGTTCATCTCCATGAGTCTGGACGAAGCTCATAAGCCACGGATCGATTTCTTTTGCAGAGAGACGCAACCCTGAAGCCCTTGTCTATTAGATAATTTAATGTCTGGCTAATGTCTTTGTAGCTCAGCCTCTGTGAGACCCGATTCTCTTGGCCATTATCCATGTGGCGGGGTGCCATTTGCGCGGGTGTGTCAAGAGGTGTGTTTGTGTGTGTATGTGTGCGTGCGTGTGTACAGGTGGGCGGTGGGCTCGCTGGCAGTGTTGACAGGTAGAATAAGCTCTGCTTTTCTCGCTTGTAATTCAGAGGGAGGGGATTATGGGAAGGACGGCTATGAGCTTAGGGGCGGGTCGTTGAATCTGGGCGTCGGTGTTTTAGGCATGGGCTCCGTGTGCTCAGGGGCTCTGGATTTTGGGAAGAAACACCGAGGGTAGATATGGCTTCCCTGCCACAAGCAAACTCAGAGGTGTGTGTACGCCCCCATCCTTTTATTTTCCCAAGACCCCTGCTCCAACTAACCAGGAATGTAAGAATGACAGGAAGTAAGCACCAGGCGGTTTCCAAATCAGTGTGCAGGAGAGGAAAGGCAGCCGGTGGTATCAGATTTTCTGAGAGTCGTCACTGGAGGAGTGTCGCGGTGCACTGGGGTTTTTCCCTTAAATCACGATGCTACATTACCGCTGAATCCCGCGGAGCTCCTCCGCCCACACGATCAAGGCTAAGGGCTAAATGGCGCCTGCCTCTCGCTAACTTAAACCAATGTGTGAATGAATCTGTATCCCAGCTGCTAATGTCGTCAGCCTGGCCTTCCCTGGCCTGAGAAGGGGATGTGGTGCACTTGCACCACCGGGTCGGACACAGCGGGCTTGGCCTCTGCGCTGTTTCACGGACCTGTCTCCATGGAGATCTTCCAGGGCCAGCACTAAGCACTCCTGCTCTAAATGTGAAGTACAGTCTTATCTGTGCTTGTATAAACAAGTTCATTGCTCTTGGGGATAGAAAAAAAATAGGGCAGAGCAGAATATAGCTTGTCATATTAACGTAATAGACACTGAAGGGCCTGGAAAGCTGCACAGAGGAGGCAGAAGGAATTCTCTGTCTGGCACGATGGAGAGCCTTAATTTTTTAGCTTTATTGCTTGGTCAGTTGAGCTTTTTGAGTTGAATTTTTTAGCTTCTCTACCACCTGCTGTCCGGTCAGCCTGGAGCGGAGTGCAGAGCCAACAGCCCGGTGAACATTTCAGCAAGGGTATTTGGGGTCCTCCATCAACCGGGTCCTGGTTCTCGGACGGGGGGGGGGTTGAGGACCTACTGATCCAGGGAGGTTTATCCAGACAGCACGGTTGGGTGGATGGTGGGGGGGGCTACATGTATGCCTGCAGACGGCCCAGTGGGGTGACGGATGTCAGCAGTGGAAGCTGACTGGACAGGAGCCCAGAACCTTGGCAATGGAAGCCAGGTCCGGGACCGTCTTCGGGTAGGGCCATAATCATCAGGCCAGCCAGAGGAAGTGCAGAGAGGCTTAAGACCACAGCCGTCCTCTGACCCTCATCCACCCCCCCAACCCCCTCCCTAAATCCTCGGGACTCATAAATTACCCGGCAGTCCTTCTCCCACCCGGTCTGGTGGTCTTGCAGGTGTGGGAGTGAGTCTTGTAGCGTGTGTGCGTGACATGGAGCTGTAGGATACGTCATCTTTTGCTTGTAATGATTTTATGTGGACCAAAGCGGAGTGGTCTGGGAAAATATCAGCACAGCGCCCGGGAAGAGGCCGGGGGTCTGTTATTCCTGAATGATCTGTGTTGCCTCTCTCTGAGATTGGAGACTAAAACAAAAAATATTTGCCAATAGGAGCAGGAAGGGGTTGAGGAAAGTTCATCTGGCTCTGAGCGTGTAAGCAGTCAGGGAGTTTTTTCCCTCAGATGTACTGCAGTAATTCATTTTCTGCGGCCATAGATAGTGTTGTTCATCTAAAAAATACACCCAAGCTGACCTTTTTCTGGGGTAAACAACTCACTGAGAGAGAGCGGGGCTGTTCCACGCCCCGTGTGGCGTCCCCGTCAGAATGACACTTTGTTTTCGGAAAGGCAGGTCGCCTCATTCATAACCGGCCCGCGTTGTAAATAAGACTGGCACGCTCGCTAGCTTTGCTCGCCGTTTTATTGGACAGGATCAGCCCACTGGGGAGGGGGGCGGTGGGTGAACGGAAACACAAACGGGATGCTGAAAATTTGTATCCACGATCCGGCATTGTGCATCGTTGGTGGTGTCTCTTGCCGGGGGGGTGGATGGGTTGCTGATTCAGAAATATAACAGAGACTCAAGGGCTGTTTGGTGTCCTTGAAGCAAAACAAATGAATCCTTTCCTATCACTGTGTGTGTGCCTGCGCATGAGAGTGTGGGAGTGTGCGTGTGTGCGTAAGCGCGGCTGCCTCCGCGTCCTTCGCTTTGTCCCAAGGGCCAAGCAGCGGTTCCTGTGCCCATGAGAATCAGTGGACCTGAGCTTTTAACGTCAAAGCCTTACTGTTAGCATGCGGCTAAGCGCCAGTATCTGTGGGATTATCTGTCAGCTGCTCCATTGATGATGACCGTAATCACCGTACACCCACAATGGATTATATTATGGACACTTACACTTAGGTGTTTAGCTGCCATATACCCAATGTGACATTTTAACAGCCAGGCGTTTTGCTAAAGCGGTTCAGCTTAAGTACGCCGCTCAGAGCCACTACAGTGCGGCCTCCATGGGACTTGAACCCTGACCTTTACAATGCTGCTACCTGTTGATCTGATTGGCCAGATCCCTCGCAAATGCAGGTGCCAGAATAACTGCTCTTCCTTTTTGTTGGAAAGGGGTGACTCACAATGACTCACAATGACTCACAATTTGTCGAGTATTCCCTAATCGAGCAGTAAATTCAAGATAAGCTGACAATGATGTGCTGTTGCCCATAGGCCATTAAAGTATACAGGTCAATTTAGCATAAACTGCAAGAGTCAGTTGACGTATCCTACAAACTGGTGATGTAGAGGCCTGCCTAAAAGTATTTTAATACTCTCTGATGTATTTTACATGTAATGTACAGGAAGATCACGTTGCGGGGGAAAGAACTGATTGTTGCTGGCTTGAAATCTGTCATCCCCAAGTCCAGCTTCACCTACTGAGGTAAGACGTTACTACTCAAGTTTCCAGGGATACTTTTTGTTGAAGGCTGCTAATCTGATTCCTAATAATGAAAAGATAAAAGTTTTTGGTGAAGAAAGTTCTTGCTGCTTAAAAAGAATAGCTGTACATGAGAAACTCAGACACACATGTATAAACAGGTGAGAGCAAGTTCTGGGGTCAGAGGACAGGACCGCCCTGCGTCCCCGGGACATTTGGGGTTAAGGGCCTTGCTCACCCAGTTGCGATATCACTACTCTGCCAGCTAAGGGATTCAAGCCCATGACTATCTAGATGTGGATCCCTACCCCACTCAGCTACGTACCACCCCCAATAAAATGCTTGTAATTAAATAATAAGGTGGTTTTGGTAACACTTTACCTGAGGGGACACAAATACTTAGTAGTACCTCAGCTACTACTGAAGTACAACTCAAGAACAAACATAGTCACTACTTGATATAAGATACATGATGATTCATTAATGATGAACAAACATGAGATCAGTATTTCCCTTGTGTTATTCATGGCTTGTTCCTTCAGTAGTTTACAAAGATTTACAGAATTAACAGATACAGTGACAAATATAGTAACTGCTTGAGATAAAACATGTGTCATGATTCATTAATGATGTATTAAAATGAGATGAGTATGCAACAGTTTCTGGTTAATTAATACATAAGTAATTGCATAATACTACAATATTTGTGTCCCCTCAAGTCAAGTGGATTCAGTATAGAAAGAATTAACAAATAGCAGCCTATTTTGTGTAATTTCTTATAAAAGACACTGTCATTATTAAAAACACACAAACAGTAGCATGAAACAAAAGCTTTCCCTGGGCCATTAATCAGTCCGATCATAAATCAGCCCCCTGGCCTGTCATTGTTTTCATTCACATTGTGGAATCGTCACTCCTTTCATTGTTAAAAAGGGCCATATCTGATCCCGGTCTCGGCTCCGGGGTCGGACCGTAGGAGACACGGTATCAATCACGCCGTGAGGTTCATGTGGTTTCAGGCGCCCTGAGAGCCTCGCGTCCAGCTGCTGACATTGACACCGACATCTGTGTCATGTACACATATTAATGTCATGGACACATAATTCGGACATACACTATGTAGATTAGATCTGAATAGCAGATCTCAATAGTTTTTGTTTTCGTATGATTACAGATGCAAATAATTTTATATGATGTATATATATAATGTTATATATTCTCACTCACTCTGTGTATATACAGTATATGTATGAGCATATATAAATGTAAAAACACAAACTGTCATTTTAATTAGGTAGTTAGCCGGAGGCTAATAATTTGTAAATCTTCCTCTGAGGGCCTAGGGTGTCCCACCATCAGCTTCTTTTAATTAGGCACTTAGGTAGATGCCAATAATAATAAGTCTTCCTCCAAGGGTCTAGGGTGTCCTACCATCAGCTTCCTCTTTCCCTTGAGCAGATAAGGCCAGGTCTTTGGTCTTTGTTCAGACTCACAGGCACTGCCCAAGAAAAGCCAAGCGGCAGCCATGTGGTTCAAAGGACAATCATTCAACACATTTCCTTGACCCTCGGACAAGGGGGCTAATGTAAGACATTGAGCCCCCCCCCCCCCAACACCACACCACACCACACCACACCCCACCCCAAGGTCTGTGCAGGAATGTTGTTTGTTTACGCGTATCTACACGGATCACGTCCTGCCCGGCCCGTGGCGGCCGCTCCGTGAGTCCGGGGGAATGTCAGTTTCATTCCACGGCTTAAAAAAATCGTTGATTTATGTCCAGTCAAGCCCAGGTCTGCCCAGGGTGGTAGTGGGGGGTGGGGGAGTAGAAATGTCGATGTGTCTCGCTGTTAGTTAAAGGCCATCAGTGACGGTCTGTTCATTAAGGAAAGGGCCTCTGCGCATTAGCATTTTGGGTCGAGCTCCAGTCCACTGGCTTCACGTCTTTTCTGCACCCCCCCCACCCCCCATCTGACCCCCATAATGTAACTACAGCTTCAGCACAGTAGCTTCAGGACTCTACTGCATGATGGGGGAATGGAGCCCCTCGTGTCACCTGGGCAAGATGCTGCATGCTGGGGGATTGCGTCCACGAACGCCATGGAGTAGCCCTGCCTTCTGGAGGAGTGGTGGCCTGGGGGGCTTCGAGGTGGTGGTGGTGGGGGGGCGGGGGGTATGGACGGAGTGTCAGCGTTTACGCTGACAAACGGTC
>JAODKC010000045.1:3752098-3795800 GCA_026777985.1 Mormyrops attenuatus | reverse complement strand
TCTATCTGTTGTGGTGTGCCCGCATAACCTTGTGGGGCGTGCCCAGCACCAACACCGCCGAGTGGGCCGAGTCCCTCCAGGCGGCTGTCACCCCGCTTCCGTCGGTGGGGCGTCCCCCCCCGGGCCCCCCCCCCCCCCCCCGCTGCCCCTAGTACTTCCTATCCTGGCTTCGGTTATCATGCACTTGCTGGAGAAAGAAAATGGGGGAGGTGGGCGGTGTTTTCATAGCAGATAGTCCCACAAAGCACATGACATTTCAGATAATTATTGAGTATGGAAGGAGGAGAATTCATTCATGTTTTAGTCATTCTGTGATATTTGTGTGAGTGTGTGTGCATCTTGTCGGTCTTATGGGTTCGGTGCAGTAAGTGTTTCACTTTTTTCTTTTTCTGGGTACCTTCATTCACAGTGGGGGTTGGGAGAACATTGTCATTTTCAAAGGCATCCGGTTGCTAGGCGATGTTCCGCAAACTGGCCCAGTGTGGCTTGCGCTGCTATTCCTTAGAGCCGGAGGAGTGACCTAATCTAACTCTCCAGCTTTCAAATGGGGCGGAAGAATGCTTTCCCACATTCATGAAGAATAAAGCATGGTGAATCGCCATGGAAACGCATGATGTCACAGTCATGCACACTTACTGACGCTGAATAACATCAAAGTGAGAAAATACTTCCAAGGTAATTTTATTCCTGGCAATTTAATCTTTAATCTTTTACTTACCGACATTATGTGTCGTTTAAATACTCAAATTCTTGTCCATTTTACACATCGTAAGTGACATATAACTTTGTCGACTTTGAGAATAATCATGTGAAATTCTGTACTTGAAAGTATGGCACTGAGACACACTGTCTGACTGATGTAATGCAGAAATTGCTGTGTTTTCTCCATTTCTATGTTAAATCTGCAAAAAAGACATTTTACAAATGTTCACTAAAGAAATTCATCCTGCAGTCTTATTTAGCCCTGGTTTTACGTTGTATGGTTTCTGGGATCCCAAACATACGCCAGTAATGTGGAAGTAGAGATATATTTATTTTTAACATATGTGAGATTGTACTGCATATAAGAAAAGAAATGGTTGCCTGACTCCATTACCCATAGTCTCAGTTGGTGACCCTGACCTGTGGTGCAGGGTCACAAAGGATGCTGGGTAAAGTAGTTCCAGCAGATACTGTCTGCATGTTGCCTCAGTTAATGGTTTCATCCAGTGCTGCTTTGCTGTGTGTGCCACCTCTCCCCGTTTGGTGTCATGTATGTTCCTGTGCATGAACCGGATTCTGTGCACCATAATGACATACTGTAGGATGTTGCAATAAAAGTAAATTGATTCAAAAATAAATTATAAGTCAGTGCTGATTTCTCAGGTGTTTTTTGTGGCCCGTGTGATGTCATTACTGTCTTTCTCATCTACATGAGGCCATTTTTAAAGCTTCTTTTTTGCTATCAGTTTTAATTAGCCTGAGTCATGAAAAGAACTCGGATATGTCGTTGTGCCAGTTCAGTTGTTTGAGCAGAAGTTGACCGGTTCTTTCTCTGAAGCCATTTCTGCTCAATCAGAGAGCCTCTGTATTTTTCTCATTTCATCGACCAAAAGGTGGGTGTGGAGCTAAAGGGGAGGAAAGTTGGTGTCATGTGACCGCATTGCATGTGACCCTGAAAGGAAACACCCCCACGAGACCTTAAATGGCGGGTAGCCAATGAAAAGAAGCAGGGAAACAAAGGCGTTGCTGTTTGTGGCTGAGCAGGACCTGGGTTGGAATCCCCAGCTTGCTTTGGCTGGGTGTGAATGTGATTATGTAAGTCTTTAACTCACAGCTGTCATTTGCCTGGGCTTCCTGACTGCAGTAAGACCTTTAAAGACAAATGTGTACCCAAAGTGCATTCTGGGAATGCGTAAACAAACTTCTCGATTAATGGAATAGGCCGTTTTACATAAAATGCACTATATCAAGGAGCTTTAAATCTGGCCTTCAATTCCAAATCCAGGCCTTGTTTTCAGTTTTTCCAGGTAGTTAGTTTAATAATTACTGATTCTGATTGGCCAGAGGCTTCACACCTGGCTCACAGGTAAAGGAAGGCTGGAAAATCGGCAGGGCTCGGGACCCTGAGGACCATGATTGAATAGCCATACACAATACTATACGGACAAAGGTATTGAGACACCTGGCCATTACACCCACAGGAACTTTTATGGCATGTCATTCTAAATCCATAGGCATCAATAGGGAGTCGGTCCCCCCTTTGCAGCTATAATAGCTGCCAGTCTTCTGGGAAGGCTTTACACAAGATTTTGGAGCGTGTCTGTGGGAATTTTTGCCCAATTATATGAAACAGCATTTGTGAGGTCAGGCACTGATGTTGGACACAAAGGCTTGTCTTGCAGTCTCTGTTCTAGTTCATCCCAAAAGTATTTGATGGGGCTGAGGTCAGGGCTCTACAGTATGTGGGCCAGTCAAGTTCTTCCACACCAAACTCCCAGTACCATGTCTTTCTGGACCTTGCCTTGTGCACTGGGGCACAGTCATGCTGGAACAGAAAAGGGCCTTCCCCAAACTGTTCCCACGAAGTTGGAACCATAGAATTGTCCAAAATGTCTTGGTATGCTGAAGCATTAAAAGTCCCTTCACTGGAACTAAGGGGCCAAGCCCAACCCCTGAAAAACAACCCCATACCATTATCCCTCCTCCACCAGACTTTACAGTTGGCACAATGCAGTCAGGCAGGTAACATTCTCCTGCCAAAGACAGACTCGTCGATCAGACTGCCAGACAGAGAAGCGTGATTCGTCACTCCACCGAACACATTTCCACTGCTCCTGAGTCCAGTGGCAGTGCGCTTTACATCACTCCATCCCACGCTTGGCATTGCACTAGGTGATGTGAGGCTTTCATGCAGCTGCTCGGCCATGGAAGCCCATTCCATGAAACTCCTGGAGCACAGTTTTCATGCTGGGGTTAATACCAGAGGAACTTTGGAACTCTGCAGTTACCGAGGCCACAGAGCATTGGTGACTTTTACGCACTATGTGCCTTAGCATTCGGCGACCCCGCTCTGTAACTTTACATAGTCTGCCACTTCGTCTGTCTTCGGCCGAGTCTCTGTTGTTCCTAACTGCTCCACTTTGCAGTAATACCACTTACTGTTGACTGTGGAATATCTAGCAGGGAAGAAATTTCACAAACTGACATTGCAAAGGTGGTGTCTTATGACAGTATCACGCTTGAATTCACAGAGGTCTTCAGAGCAGCCGATTCTTTCACAAATGTTTGTAAATCTGACTGCATGGCTTGGTGCTTGATTTTATACATCCGTGGCAATGAGTCTGAATGAAAAACCTGAATTCAATGATTAAGAGGTGTGTCCCAATATTTTTGTCAATAGAGTAAACCTGACAGGGACAATGCAATGTTCGTCTTTGAAAGGGATAAAACACGAGTGTGTAAATGTGAGTAAGATTCAAGAAAAAGGTACATAAACGAACACCGTTTTGAAAGTTTTTACTGCTTAGGTCCGTAATACATCTCCTTGTAAAATTACATTTTGGTTCCCTTAAATATCTTGTGAAACCACAAACTTTCTCCGTACATTAAATCATTCATCTTTCTCCTTTGTACAAATCATATATATATACTTTTTAAAACTTATATGGGTATAAAATCTATTTGTCTAATTCTTGCCGAACCTCTTTACTGAACAGCCATAGTAAACTTTGCAAAGAAGCAAAATAAATAAAAAAATAAATTCTGTACCTTCACTTGTCTCTGCTGTCACTCCCTAGAGCTCTCACGCGCTGCTAGCTGGGTTGTCAGCCAGTCTGGATGTGGTTTCGGTTATAAACTAGTTGATGGTGACCAATCCAAGGTGCTTTGGGGGGGCGGCCCAAATTTGCATCTCATAACAGCTCCGCAAAGCAGGAAGAATCCAAGTATAGTTGGAGTGCTGTTCAGTCAGTGATCCCCAAGCCCACCTGTCATGCCACCTCAGCATCAGGACAGTTGCTGTGACCTTTGACCCTCTGGCTCCTGACCCCAGCTGACTGGCTTCTTGAACACCATGCTCTCTGTCAGTGAAGAGGTTCGCCATGCCTGTGTACTACTGAATCAACTGTACGGCAGACATAGGAAACGTCTCCGTATGACCTGAGTGTGACACCATCTCTGACAGGATTCTTGCTCTAACGAGAGTGAATAACAAATCCATAGCCCCCCCACCCCCCACCCCACCCTGTAAACATCACATAAAACCTCACCCCAACAAGCCAGAGGATTAGTAGGTAAAACTATCCATCCTACCCTGAAGCAGAGCACACACAAAGTCTTTGATGTTGGAAAAGCAAATGACCGCTGCCTTGGCCTGCATGGCAATGCAGACGTTTTAAATTCCACAGCTCTGCTTCAGGAATGTTACCGGAAGCCTTTGTGTGTGTCTGTGTGGTTTGTGAGCACCCTGAATATAATGAGAGGACTTAGCCAGCTCCTTAAGTAAGCTCTGAGTTGCAGAAATGTCAGACCGCATTAGGACCCTGGTCACATTTCACATTCTAACATCCTGGAGTTTTAATTCTCCCGGTTTCATTCCCTGCATCCTCATCACAGACCCCATGGTACCTCTGGCAGATTGGTGGAGTCTAATGTCATGCTCTTTTTTTAACCCAAACATGCAGAAATAGAAGCATATTTAACTTGCCCATGATGCTCGTAACTCTAGAGCAGGCATATCACTTCCTTATACCATGAGATGAAATCCTTGAAATGAGGAGCTCTGAACTTGTGTAAAATCCAGGCCTCGCTGCCAGAATCCCGGCGTATTTTTTTTGCTCTGTCCGTTGCCAATTCTTCACGTTTGGACTGATGTCAAAGGTACTGAAATCTTTGGCTCTGGTTGTGTGTTTATCCAGCTTTCGTTGGGTAGGCGGATAACACACCATGCGATTTCACAAATCCAAGTGAAAGACAGCTTGTGCAACCCACGGAAAATACAAAACTAGTTTCCCTGACCAAAATCCTCAAACCCTGGCATTTTTCTCAAAAGCTACTTGGTAGAGGTTGACTGATAACTTTCTGGATGACTAAAAAGACATGTTCCACTATCTTGAATTCCGTGCAATACAACCAAGATGCCTCACCTTCAGTAATACGTGCTGGTAGACCTCCAGACCACCAGGAGGCATCAGCATCAACAGCTTATAATCAAGAGTGAAGTTGGGTCCTGACTAAACAAGGACAGATTGCAGTAATACATGCTTGTAACTAAGAATAACCAAGATGTCAAAACATTTGCTCTCTTCTGGGTGGGGCGATGCCACTGAGGCAGTAGGTTTGATTGTATACAAGTGAAATGCAATGGGAACATCATGGATGGTTCATCCGAGAGCAGCAGTATTCAAAGATCCTGGTCACGTCATGTAGGTCGATCCCTCTCCTCAGACTTTCCATCTTCGTCTAAGAGCTTCAAGGTCAGAGCACCCTTTAGCAATATACAGTACCAGTGGTTGCAGGATCCAGTGCCTGACGCATTCTCAGTTTTGTCTGCTAACACGCTAATTGACCTATATGGCTTCTGTGTTTCGATTATACCATTATATTTTAATCTTTTAAATGAACTGTTTTATAGCAACCATTTTAATATCTAGATACCCCTTCTGTAGGATCCTCTTCAAATGACTCTTCTAGGAAAATACAAAATGAAATTATGCTCATATTCACATTAAGTTTTGTTGAGTTGGCTCCTCCCCTTCTTATTCCCCATGTGCGGCTCATCTTGAGGTTGCCTGTAGCCTGCAGGAATCTCCACTGATGACCTGTCTATAGCTCCTCCCCCTGTAGTTACAGTGGGAGCCTTAATGGTGACCATTGGGCAGTAGAGCACATTTGTCAGCACCTGTTCAGATCTCCTCTCCGCAACAACGGGGTTTTAGCGAAAAGTCGTCCTTGGTTACTGTAGCGATCCAGTTCTCATCGATTCCACCTTTGACTCCACACAGAATGATCTATTCATGGTGTGTGCAGGTGGCTGGTGGCCAAAGTGACCATGAATTCAAAGTGTACCGTAGGTTCGATCCAGAGCAGATCCTGCTGCACGTAAACGGGGCATCAGTGAAGATCCCGCCGTTTCCACAGTTCCTGCAAAGAGTGGCTTGCCCTTTGAATGTCATTCATCCATGCGTGTGTTTCCAACAGGGCACAAAATGGACTCTGGTGACCTTTTAAACACTGGCTGGCTAAAGACGATCCTGACTGTCTAGGCGTAGGTAATATTGAGCTCCGTTGCACAATGAGTAGACAGTGCAATAGTGCTAATACATCTTGTGTGAAACTAGTAATACTGTATGTTTGGAAATAGTGTGGACGAGGTTCTCTAGGTTGACATGGTAACCAATAACTTTCATTATATATCCTGCTAAAATTGCTCCCTGCTCCGCTGATGGCTGTGTTCACTTTAAATCTGAATCTATACCTAAAAGCTTTCAGTACATCTCCAGTTGTAACACCCGTAACACCGAATGATGGCCTCAGTGACAAGGCCTTCTCACAAGATTAGACTTCCTTTGTAAATGTCTCTGTCCCGCGGATGCTGACTGACAGCTCCCCTGGGGGCTGGAGGTCATGATGCAGCCACCAGATTGAGTCAATAAGTGCATCCCAAGCCGTGACCGTTATGAGGAATTTTGAGGGTGAGGTTTTTCACACCTGTTGTTCTTTGATTGGCCAGCCAATGAAAATCAGCACAGGTAGCATTCCAGACACATAAATAATTAATCTAATGCACCCCACTACCCCCCAGCCAGGCACATTGCTAGGATTTCACCAGAGGTTGTTCTGGGTTGTCCTCTGGAGTCTTGTCTCCATCCCGAGACTTTTTCCGCTTCTTATTGCCTGGAGAATCAGAAGGTTGCATGTTCAAGTTCCAGGAGACACAAGCGCTGAGGCATCAAACTCGCATAGACACTGGCTAGCCACAGGTGCAACTTAGATTCAGAAAATAACATCCCTAGAGGGGTGACAGGTAAGCCTAGCAGTTTAGGACGAGGTAACCAAAGGGCTGTTTGGTTTAGTCCCGGGTATCGTGCTGAATTGTAGTATTAAAATATCAAAGCTATGTAAATAAGGAAAATTGGACTTCATTTTGGATAAAATCCTATAGCTAAAAAAAATACAAAACATTTAAGGGGATATGTATAAAATCCCCATGACCCAATAGTGGGTAAGTGATGTGAAGATAAATAGAAGGGTGTTTGTATAAAATGACAGACGATGAAAAATGTGTGCTGTGTCACTGGTGACAACAGTATCGGGAAACTCAGCAGTTTTTTACATGCAACAAGCCGACTTGACGTGCAGGAAATGTATCGAGAAACTTGGAACGACAGACAAAAGAAAGAAAATGTGTAGAAGAGGGAAGACGGGGTTTGGATCAGCAGCTGCCGTTGGCGAGTGGTTGGGTTGCTAAGATACGTCTGCGCTGACGGCCACGGCGGGGGCGGCCAGGCGGGATGCGCGACACAGGCCTTACTCAGTTTGAGCAGTAGCTTCTTCCCCAGCGTTTCCTCCGAGCCGCTAAGCGACAAGGTGCTGATGAAGGGCGACGCGTCGAGGTCTGTCTCCACGGGAACGACGGCGGGTTCTTCAGCGGGGGAGGGGAGGGAGAGGCAGCAGGGGGTAGTCAATTAGCTCCTGTAGTACCAGGGGGGCGTCCATTATAGTAGACATGCTAACAGATGCTATTTGAGATTTGAAAAGGCTGATTAATATTCACAATAACTTGCATTCATAAATAATGTTTTACTGGCAGGTCCAGGCCAAACAAGCTAAGTGAAAAAAACAAAGCCGGAAAAAAAGAAACACATTATGTTCGGAGGGTGACATGGTGGCTCAGCTGGTGTCACTCCCATCTGAGGGTTCCCTTTCATTACTCCAGTCTCCTGCCACAGTCCTCTCACAGTGCCTGTAAACTGTGACTCTGTGTCCTGTGATGGACTGGTTTCCGTTCCAGGGTGTCCCCCGCCATGTCCGTCCTGGGACGGGCGCCAGGCTCGCGCTCCTCCAGCCTTACTGCCAAACTGATCCCTTGATTTTGGACCGGTAAACACGTACTACTGTGTCCTCAGGTCGTACATGACAGACCTGCCCTCTCGCCATAAATCTCACCATTTTGCCCTTCGCTCTCGGAACGGTCTTCCCGGATGTAAGGAATCTCATCCATCCGCAGGAACACTGAGTCACTGGGGCTCTTCTGGCCGTCTGACTTGCTGCCTGTAGGGAGAGCCAGAGAGCCAGGAAACAGATTAGGGATACTATGATTCTATGCTTTTGCTCGCTATAATAATAATTTCACTGATATCAGAACTGTGGCAATTTACAATTACTTATTCAGCAGGTACTTTTATCCAAAGTGTGGAAATGCTTGGGGTCAGAGACCACCCAGTTATCTCCAGGGCTGTTGGGGTTAAAGGTTTTGCTCAAGGGCAAGTTATATGATTATGCAGCTGGCCATAAGATTTGAACCCGCAACTTTCTGGACACTGGCACGAATCCTTAATCCACTGAGGGGCACAAAATTTGGAATTGTGTAGCTCTGTCTGATTTGTGGTGATCTTGGATCATTCTGCAATGCCTGATTTGCAGTGATCTGGGATCATTTAGCCGTGCCTGAGTTGAAATGGATCGGTGCCTAGGAGAAGAGGTGAGGGCATGTGGGAGGGCATGCTGGAGCCAGCCTGAGCCGCAGTACTTGCACGTGTTTATGTACCCTTAAGAGGATTGTGCTGAGAGCACCATCTGTGCATCGGTTGCAGGACGCCCGCCGCAGGCTGCGTCACACTGCGTTGTGACCTGCGTGTGCATCTTTGCATCCTGACGCTCAGCCGACACAGGGGGAGGGGCTTTGTGGTCTGGCAATTACAATTAACACTCCAACTGAGCTGTCATCACCCCGTTTACACCATCGGAGGAGAGCCCCGATTAGCCATCGGGGGAAAGGACTTCCCCCGGCAGTGTGAACGGACAGTTTATTTTACACAGACATTTAGAGATGCTCCTGTGATGTACATGGTAGGCAGAGACAGCCACACAGACTGGGTATGACAAGGCTGGGGGCGGGGCTACATGTAGGGCGGATGGATGGATTGGAGGAATGGCGGCCGCACTCACGGACGATGCGGTTCTTCTCGTTGAGCACAGTGGTGCTGTGCGGGATGACGGCCTGATGCTGGCGGGCGCGGCCTGAACAGGGGCGGAGCTCCCGGGGCACGGGCAGCTGTCCGGGGCTGCCGTCCGGGGCAGGCGTCTCAGGGGTGGGGGTGGGCGTCTGCGCCGGCGTGCTGCCCCCATTCATGTGGGCATCCGTGTCCGGCGTCTGTGGCGAGCTGTCCATCCGCGTGGCCGTCAGAGCGTTCTGGTAGTGGCTACGGGTGATCTGGGGGGGATAGGGGTGGCACAGTCCATGAACTCTCAAACACTCAACTTTTCATACCCCCCCATATGTTTTTTTTTAAAATGATTCAACAGGAGTTTTTCCGCTGCAGAATTAGCACAAAATCACCCCCCCCCCCTTTTCACTGCGACACTAGGCTTCCTTGATGAGTACTTCCTGCGATTCTGTTTGATCCCTCAGTTGGGTTTGAATCCAGGACATGCTGGGGGGGGCGTCCTGCTCACCCCATGAAGGCCCAACATGAAACAGGTCCTGAGGTACAGGAGGGGCGTTCATAGACCTGAATATTTGAACTGAAGCAGGTCAAATCAAAGCCACTTCTTTTGATTTCTTAAAAAAAATATTCTTGGGGAAGTGTTTAAACTTGCAGAAAGGCATCACAATCAGTCCAGATTTCTCCATTTAGACATGAAACGACCAGCCTAAGATAAGAGTTTATCTACAGAGAAATTCAGCTTTAAATACATGTTAAATAATATGTTTTATTTAATTGTATGTTTTCCATATATTTTTGGAAGCCCGAGATACCTTAAGTGCTGTTGCCATGGATACATCAGGTATCCTTACTGGGATCACAGCCTTTAACCATCTGGGTATTTTTCCCCAAAGTATTTCTACGCTTGAGACCCTCGTTAATCTGCCAGCGACCAAGAAATGGCAATGACCCCGCATTCAGATTCAACACAGGTGACATGTCAACCAGTGAGATTTGACGGCATTCACACGACCTGGAGTTTAGCTTGAGCACTGTCCATGCCAGCTTTAGGAAGAGCCCCACCGAAAGTCACTGGGACAGTAGCCCTAAGCCTGGGCAGTGTGTTCGTACCCTCACCTCAAAGAGGGTCGCTCTCGGAGCGGGGTAGTCACCTGAGTACTTGCTCACTGCACAGAGACACAGTGACGTCCCCATTCACACAGAGGGAGATTTCACTAAGAGATGTCCCTCGTATAAAGGTACAAGAGAAGTGACCAATGGTGGGGAAGCTGGAGTTCTGTGCTTTGCTGACGACGCCCGAACCTTGATGATCTGCAGGTCGGTGAGCTGCCGCACAGTGTAGTCGGGCAGGTAGGCCCCCGAGCTGCAGTTCAGCTGTCCGCTGCTACCACCGTAGATCATGGAGTCAGAGCGGTTGAGTCCACTGCTGCGGGAGGGGGACCTGTGGACTGGACCAAACGACAGGATGGGGGGGGGGCGGCTCTCTAGCTACTGCTCTCCCACAAAAAGGATGCAGGAGAGAGAAGGGGAGAGCATGACGGTGAGCCGAAAAGGGACAGAGGCAGCCCTGCCCCCCGCCATCAATTGGGTTATGCTGTGCCACATGGTACTCCAGCTCCTCGGTGGAGGCCACATTCCAAATGACATCATGGCACTCCCTTAATTAACGCGTCTGCTGCCTCATGGGGGAGTGATCAGGGGGGCTGGGGAGAGATGAGAGGCGGCCGCATGCCTTATGTAAAACAAAACAAACACGGGCACGCACGGACGCCATCTGCCCGTCAATGGCCCGGGAAAGAGTGCGGCCTGTCCGTCACTGCCAGCCCAAACAGAAACACCGGCCTTATTACCACCGGTTATTACCGTCTGTCTGCTAGCTGAGGGGTGGGGCCTCACACTTCTGGGACAGCGGGGTCGATGCCCACCCCCCTGCGTCTGGGTGCATAGGAGTATGCCCTTGGATGGGGGGTCATCCAGGACCTGCCCTGTGCTTCCAGGAACAAGCTCACAGTGAAAAGGGTTTATAGAAAATAGATGGATTTGATTTTATAGGTGCTGTGATGCAAAATGGCTAACATATCACTTCCTTAAATATACTTTTATATAATTATTACACTATTTCCGGAATCAGTTCTTGTTAAATATGCTTACCTCACACCGAAACTTGCTCCCTGGGGTGCCAAAGTGTTTTGGCTGAACACACTGCAATCCCTCCTGGTTACTGCCGATCACCCACGCCCAGACCCCCCCCGTTCACCCATCCGGAGCTGGTTCGGCCCGATACCTGTGGAGAGTGTCGGCATGATGGCGGGCACGCCGTAGTATGCGAACGCCCCATTCTCGAAGCGCAGGGCCTCCTTGCCGAACTCCACCTCCACGCGACCCTGGACACACACACGGGGACACCAGAGAAAAATGTTTTTATCAAATCTAACTGCACCTGCACATGGTCACCACTAACCCATCTGCTGTGGCATCTCATAATTACTCATATTTCCTCTCCCAGTTGCCTCACCAATCCCTACCCTTCTTCTGACTCATCTGCTGGGTGTTCGATTTCCATGCATAATAAACACACCCATGCCTGTCCCTGCAATCATCTCCCTCCCCTGGGTGACACTGGGGCTCAAACTTCAATTCCCAGTGTATCCCACGCAGCTGTGGGGTGGTGCTGAGGGGTGCATTGATGTCCCCTGAGGGATAATCTTGGGGGTTTCACGAGTTCGACGCCACAGGGCTCCAGGGAATTGCCATCTGGCTCTGGGATTTGTGAGCCATATATTGGAACGGGGGGCTGTGAGACAAATTCTTGCTGCACCAGAACCAATTCCTGCTCCATCGAAAAATGAAGCTAGTGGGGTTGTAAGGCTGTGGCTAGGGGCGGCCTGTGGGTGTGGCTAGGAAAAGATATAGGTGTGGCTAGGTGGTGGGCTATGGGTGTGGCCAAGGGCAGGCATGGGTGTGGCTAGGGGAGGGATATGGGTATGGCTAGGGGTGGGCTGTGGGTGTGGCTAGGGGGATATAGGTGTGGCTAGGGGGCGGGCTGTGGGTGTGGCCAAATGGAGGCATGGGTGTGGCTAGGGGAGGGATATGGGTATGGCTAGGGGGGGCCGACTGTGAGTGTGGCTAAGGTGGGATGTGGGTGTGACCAAGGGCGGGCATGGGTGTTGCTAGGGGCGGGGCCAGTGAGAGAGGCGTTACCTCCATACCTGTAGCACTAGGACGAAATAGTCCACGGGCTTGTTGCGTTGGAACAGGAAGTGCTGCGGCGCCCGCTTGCTCTTCTCGTCGAACTTGAGCTCCTGCACCACGCTGGGGTGCTTCAGCAGACGCAGGAGTATCTTCTCAGACAGGTAGGCCACCTTAAAGGGCTCCACCTCTGTAACACAGCAGAGCAGACAGACGGGGCAATGCACCATTATAGCCACTGGGGGGAGACACTGAGGTTTCATGGTTCTAAAGCAGGTGATTAAATCAGCTTTTTATTTCAGCTTATAATAAACCTTCCTGGGAGCTTAATAACTGACTGGCTGACACTAATAAAGCTGCACAGTCACTGTTTTTCTAGATGACCTTTTATATTGGATTAAATCCTGTGCACACAGATGGAATATCTGGACCCCTGGAAGCAATTTCCAGTTGGAAGCAAGGATCATGTGACTTCCTGAGAGTCCGGGAAATGTTAAGGGTGTTTCTCAATATGCGTACTTGGCCGTTCTTGTGTTCTCGCGTACCTGTTTTACGTCTTCAATTACCGAAGACCAGTTCCTATACTCAAGAACACAAATAGAGAGGACGGTAAAAATCCCAGAATGTCGTTCTTGCCCCGCCCCAAATATCAGGGATATATTGGTTGCATCCTCGCCAAACGAGACCAATCCCATGATTCATTGTGCCTCAAGTTCATTCTTGGGAGGAAAGTTACCAAGACTGTTCCTGCTAAGACTACGAGTACGATCTTTGCGTTCTTGGTATTAAGAAACACCCTAAGTGACATCTGAAGTGTTTTTACAGTGGCCAGGAAGGGTCACATGACTTCCTTGGAGTTAGGAAAGGTCAGGTGGGGACCTGGAAGCCCCTACCTGTGGACAGGAAGCGGTGGGTGGCCAGAAGGAGCTGCGGGGAGATCTTCACCTTCATCTCATTCTCCGACAGCTTGAATATAGAGAAATCCTGCTGCTTCCTCTCGTGGTGTGATACTCTCCGCTTGGTTCGGTTGTCGGCTGCAAGGGAAGGGAGGCCAGAGGCTCGTGAGAAGCTCATTAGTGCTGTGATTTATAGGCATCTAGGTGCCAGGGGGGCTCCTCTACCTCCGCAAAACCGAGACTCGCTCTTCGGGGAGAGGTCAAGGGGGGACGTTAATCTAGTGCTCATCACGGGGTCCCTGGGGCGAGCCGTAATCATCCGGAGGGGGTGGGGCATGCGACGAGTCTCACAGCGCCGGCAAAACCCTGCACTGGACACACCGCTGCCATCGCTAATGTCATTCTGCTTTGCTTGCTGCTTGGTAATGTGGCCCCAGATGTAATGGACTCAGTTACGGTGCAGAGAATAGAAGATAGTTATTGGAAAAACTATATAAGATTTAATTACGACATAACCTGGGGGTGGGTGTATCTCCAGGAAATTAGATATCCAGAGTGTTTGTGTACACAGCACAAACAGAATGTAAGGGATGAGCTAACATAAAATCACTGTATAAAACTATACAGTCAGATTTAAGGAAGGCCAGCCCCGAGTCACAGTGTGCTTGGGGTGGAGTAGCTGGCTTCATATGTACTAGTTATGGTTAGTCAACCAGTGCTGATAGTACTAAGAAAGGCCATATATTGAATGGCTTGATAGGACTGTAACGGCACAATGATTCATATCAGTCTGTCAATACAAAACAGTCCATCTGTACTGATTCCAGTTCTGTGTATCATCAAAGTTAACAGAGCATATGGCTATGGGCTTAATGATGTATGACTCTAAGGAAGGACTGGGGTGTTGCAACTCAACGTGACAGGTCATCATATGCGCATGCGACGTACTGTACAGGTCCGTCTCATCCAGGATCTCGGATTTGATGATCTCCTCGATGACGTCCTCCAGGGTGACGATGCCCATCACTTCATAGAAGGGGTCCCCCTCGCCTTCGTTGTTGACCCGCTGCACGATGGCCAGGTGAGATTTTCCTGCACACGATAAGCAGAAATGCGTCTACTTGGCCAAAGCAAGCCGGCACATTGCTAACTGGAGAAGAGGATATCATCATGCTAAGTGTTAGCAGCGTGTGGCTAAGCAGGTGAGGCCTCAGTGCCGGTGATCAAAACATCACCGGCTTGAATCCCATGTAGCAGAGTAGCTACATTCCCGTTAGGCACTTGAGCAAGGCCCTTAAGCCCCCAAAATATGCAGCAGGACGGCTTCTGTCTCACCGTTATATCAGTAGGTATGTGAAAACTAACATATTCCAATGTACCTATACCAGGGGTAGGCAACCCTGATCCTGGAGTGCAGCTGGTATCCAGCAGGTTTTCTCTTCTACTTGGTGAGTTTCTATCTGCCTGAGATCAGGTGTGGTTCATCAGAGACCTGGTAAGATAGAAAACCTGCAGGATACCGGCACTCCGGGATCAGGGTTGCCTGTCCCTACCTATACAAATGGCAGTTAAAGCTTAGTTTCATCTCATATCTCGCAGAACAGTGTTTCCCAATCTGGTCTTCGGGGACCCACAGACAGTCCATGTATTTGCTAACTACTGGGAGCTGGGAGGGAGCAAAAATGTGGACTGTCTGGCAGGGAGCTCAGTGAGAGCAAAAACATGGACTGACTGTGGGTCCCCGAAGGACCGGATTGGGAAACGCTTTCATGGAAGGTGGGTCAGGTAAGGTAGACAGAGGGTGTTGAGCAGATCAGGTAGGAAGGAGATCAGTGGATGAGGAACAGGTATGGGTGGAAGGACTGGCTGGAAAGCCAAGCATCAAGGTGAAGACAGGAAGGAGATGGTCCACCACTCCAAGAAAAAACACATTTTTGCTCCCTCTTAGATGGTGGTGGTTGAAGTGGCTGCCCACTGGTTCTGAAAAGCGCTTTGGGCATCTAGGAACACGCTACATAAATGTAAAATTCATTCATTGGTTCATTCATTTATTCATTCGTTCACTCATTCATTCATTCAGATCTATACCGGGTATTCTGAGTTCTTGATTGTCTGATTGTTTGGTTCAGGTGTGCTGGGAGCTGGGAGGGAACAAAATGTGGACTGTGTGGGGGTCCCTGAGAAACGCTAGTATATGTAGAGGTATAAATACATCCAGCCATCTATTTTCTAACCAATTATCCTGATCAGGGTCAAGAGTCGTGAGGCAATACTCCAAACAAAAAGGGATTTTGGAAGTGAGGGCATTGGTGCTGCAAATGAGAGGAGTGCTTTCAGCCAATTCTGCTCGTGCCCGCTCCCCCCCGCCCTCCATTGGGCAGACATGTCCCAGTGGCAACCCACACCAAGCCAGAATAAGCCGTAGGATGGCCATGGGAGGTGGGGTCCGGAGACAGGTCACTGGTCAGTGCCTCACATAAATGACTTGCTTGGAGTGCGGTTATATAACGCTCGGCTCTCTGGGCAGACAGGACACTGACCACTGGTGACACTGGGGGGGAGGGGCAACACAGCAGGACCAATCAGATTCCTGATTAAATAATTCCGGATTCTAATATTTCCATGTACAGTCTAGTCCGAGCAATTTACTTTTTCTGTCAAGAGAAACTACTCTTGCTACTAATTAACAGCGATAGAGATATTTGAAATAAGAATAGTCAAGTCTCATAGAAAATTTCAGATTCTTTTATGTTTAATCCATCTGAATTTGCATAAGCATTCACATAAGGGTTTAACAACCGTTCCCTGAATAGGATTGACTCTGTTTCACACTCTAATTAGGTGACATCTGGGCCACCTGCTGAGCCAGGTGGCTGCCTGGTCAACCGACCCCTCCGGTGTGACGCCTTGTAACAGGCCATCACATTCATGCCGAAAGGTGACCTGGATGGGTGCGTGGGGGGGGGTGGGCTGTCACTTAACTGAGAGACCTGTGACAGGATCCAGGGCTTGCTGGGTTTAGATGTGGACAGACCGTAACACTTCAGAATAGATTAACTAACTTCCAGCACTCCCCCTCCATGTGGGCGCTGGTCCAGATGAGCTTGGTCAACATCAGGTGGGGCAGAGTACTAAGTTACCCATTATTTCTCCAGCCCCCCCCCCCGATTATACTGAACCAATCTTGGAACAGACTTACTGGATTTACTTACTGGAGAACAGACTTACTGGATTTACTGGTATGCTGTAATATTAGGCAGGATTGGGTCAAACAGTCCATCCAGCAGCGGTGTGGGAGTGACACGTCACGCTAGGCCAGTGATCACAGGAAGCAGGTGTCTGCTGGGGGGGGGAGGATGGGTAATGGGGGCCGTCTGCATGGCTGCTGCCCAGCCGCAGCTGTGCAGATCACACTGTTACATCACTCTGCCATTACATAATCTCTGTAGCCAGCTCCCCCTGCTACGTCTGCCCCCCCGGCTCTGAGCAAGCCCGCTGAGGCTGTAAATTGAGCAGCTTGGTTCTGTCTGCTCGTTTGATTGTTTGTTTGCTGTGTTTATGTGGGCCAAGCACAACAAACGGTCAGCGTCTAATTAACATTTATCCAACCCCCCCCCCCGATAACCTTTCACCCACTTAAACTCTGAATGAGGGATTGGGGGCATCAAACCTATTTTTTGCAGAACAATAGACCTATTTTCCTGAAACGAAAATCTGTGACCATGTGACCGCGGTTACACATGCATTACAGTGAAGCGTTCCAAGCCCAGATACATAGGGTCTGAGGAAAGGACGGGGTTTTAACGTGAAGGCCGAGAGTCCGCATTTTCCGGAGGGTGGGCAGAGCCATTCGCATCGCTGATGTCTTCCTACGTCCTCCCGTTTCCCCTGGGTCTTGCTCGCTGCCACACGGTTAAATGGAGTAGCTAACGCTCATAATTATGCTGCCGTTTATTGGCCGCAAGCGGCGGGATCCAATCAGGAGACGCCGCACAGGGGCTGAGTCATTACAGATACATTTTATGGATGTTTTTGAAAGCGGCTCCGGCACCAGATGGATCAGTAGGAACGCTGTCATTAATTCCTCTGTCGAACTCCTACCCATCGTTGTAAAACCGGCCCAAAGTCGCAGTGCGGCACAAACGCTATTCATCAGGCAAGTGCGATGTTTACAGTACATAGGGTATGTCACACAGACAAGTCCTGTCCAGGTAGGTGGGGGGGGGCATTTCAGGATTTTCCAAATTCTCTGTCACATACACATATAAACATAAATACACACAAGCTTGGGGGGGAATTAATGCATAGGCTATTCTAGGCTACAGCCTACGGCCCGGCAAACATCAGCACCCCCATCTCAGGAAAAATGGAACGGCTAAATCGGGAACACCTGGGTGTCCATGCACACGTCACCCCATGTCCCCCAGACAACCGCTGCCCCAAACAGTAGGCTCTTATCAATCGAACTGGCCAAAGCCCCTTCACATGGGGGGGTGTGTGTCAACCATCCACAAGCCCTACCAGCTCATGCTGTCCCGAAAAACCAAAACATGGGTCATTAGGTCACATTGGAATGGACTAACCAATGCAATTCCAGTCTGTCAGCTGGTCGTTTCTGACAGACATCACTAACGACGTGTCACCTTCGCGTTATCATATGTCACTTTTCATGACTGCAGAGGAGCATTGCTTGCTAGCGGGTAGCAGCTGGTCAGTCACTTGCATCTTTCGAACTTCAGGGTAATTCCATGCTAAAGTCTGTTTGACATCGCACACATACTGCCAATAAAATGCAGAAGTGCACAGTTCAGGTCCATAAAGTACAAATTCAGACCAAATTTTTTGTCTCAATCAACTAGGTGAGCATAAAGTGTCACATTCACAGAGTACTGAGTTGGTTGGTTAAAAGAAAATCTGGATTTGTACTATCTGGACCTGAACCTGCTACCTCTGATAAAATGTGATGTATTTCTAACCTGTAAATTAATATATGAATTCTCAGGATTTGTCTATATTCAATTCAATTCAATTTTATTTATATTAACCCCCTATACTCCACTCACATCCATGCTGTGAGGCGTTTTGTTTGCCAATCTCAGGTTAAATGTCACACCCATAATGCAGGAATTGCCCTTTAACCTTTAACATCAGGACTCCCAGCTCCAGACCCCCAGGATGGAATCACATGTCACTTAGCCTGAGCCCTTAAATGTCTTTGCTTAGGTCATTATTTTGAAATTAAATCAGCTCACCTGACAAGTGCAGAGAGTTCTGACTGAAATGTACTCCAAAAAGCGTGGCACTGGGGGGCACCCATGTTTTAAATCCAGCCCATAAAGACCCTCTGGCCACTGCTATGGGAATTAAACCAAATTACACTTTGGTCCAAAATTCCTCATTTCCATTTGCCTTTTCTCGACCAGTATTGCCTTTTCTCGACCAGTATTCCCACAATGAAAACGTCTCCTAACTCTTCATGACAAAAGCCTGGATGTCTTTTTCCCACGACATCTACAAATTTTTGTGAATTTTCATACGAAGACCTACGAACTTGTGAGTCACACACAACCCCCCTCCTGCATTGTAAGAGCCATATAACAGATGCAAAAACAGCCTCAATTATCAATCATATAATATATATACTGCTTTTAGAGTCTATTTTAGTTTTTTCAACAAGGTTTTCTCTTGAGATGTTAATGAAGATACATTTTTTCATTTTATCTTGCAGATCCCTTAATTTCTGTTCCACCTTGGAAACACAGATCCCTGGTTATTGATCAGATGTCCTTCCTGCTGTGACCCCCCCCCAACAGGTTCACTGTCGGCTGCCCAGCTGCCACTTCCACCCCTCTGCCCAGATCCTCCTAGCTGGTCTATCATTACGAGACTCAGCACAGCCGCCCCCCCCCCACACACACGCACTCAGACTGAATGTTTCCATACAGGCACAGTAATAATTTTAATGCCGATACTTCATTCTGCCCAAGTCCTGCCCCAGATGTATTACGTAATAGTGCCAGACACCAGTACGAGGTTCCAGTACATATTTCTGAGGTTAATAACTTCAATAACACCTCCAACCCTGCCCTACTTAATTAACCTCAGCAGAGTTATTAAACCCACGCGAGTGATACCACAGTTCCAGTGTCAACTTTGAACAATGGATTTTCTGTGTAATGGGCAAGGGGGGGCAAATTCTGAAAGTCTTTACGCATGCTCTGATGGACTGGTTAGCAATTCTGTTACGCATTTTCTCAGCCTGTCAGAGTTCTTTTTTTCTTGACAGAGTTAAGCTCGGTCAAGAATCACATGAAACAAAGCCACCCTATTCGATCTCAGAAGCGAAAGCCCTGGATCAAATACCGCAGTCAGCGAGAACGTCCAAAACCAAATTATTTTTTTAAAGGCTGGTGGGCAGACAGAGAATTAGACCAGAGAAACATTGTTCTTGGCACAACAGCATTGATGACGAAACCTTTACTTACATATATCCAGCTTGATTGCAACTAATGTTGGCAAAAACTAATAATAAGAAGAATAATAATAAGAATAATATAACTAATAAAAGAGGTAAAGTAAGAGTGACAACGGGTTCGAGCTCGTAAAAAGGAACATCTTTGGCCAATATCCAGTTAGTTCCCAAAGCAAATCTGTAAGTAATGTAAGCCTAGTTTCCTATTAACTCGATCATTTTTAGATTAAGTCTGAATTTAATAATGGGTGTGCCATGGAGCTTACTGGCGCCACTGGCCGCCAAACATGCATGCACTGAAATCCCACCATGTCACCTGTTCTTCATCCCTAGAACCAGCCTACACTAGAGGAACCTCACCTTTCTTGAATTCCTCCAGCATAGTGTCCAGCTTGGTGTCGTTAAAGACGCAGTGCATGGGGTGCTTGTAAAACTGCGTGATGGTCTTCAGGGGGGTGCAGTCGTCAGGGTCCACGAAGGCCAGGTCCTTGACGAACAGGATGTCCACGATGCACGAGCGCTCGTTCTCATACACGGGGATGCGCGTGTAGCCACTCTGCATGATCTCCGACATGGTGTTGAAGTCTAGCACAGCGTCGGACGCCAGCATGAAGCAGTCGTTCAGCGGTGTCAGCACGTCCTCCACCGTCTTGGTCCTGAGCTCCAGGGCTCCCTGGATTATGTTGAGCTCCTCCTTCACCAAGTCGTGATACGGGTCGGTCACCCGCAGCATCTCCAGCAACTTTTCGCGCGTGTAAAAGTTGCTTATTTCCTGGTGCAGGATGATGTCTAGTAGCTTGCTGATCGGGTAGGAGATGGGGAACGAAATTACCATTAGCAGCCGAGTCACCCAAATGGTTTTGGAGGCGATCGCCAGCCCGTGTCGGGAGGCCACGGAGTGTGGAAGGATCTCGCCGATGAAGAATATGACAAACGTGCATATGGCGGTAGATAACCAAGTCATGCCCAAAATCTGACACATCCAAACCGCCAAACAGGTGTTGATAAGCGCGTTGCCCAAGAGGAGGGTGCAGAGCACGTAATTTCCGTGCTTTCGCACCGATTCGATCTTCTTCGCGTACTTCTGCTCCTTGTCCGTGCCGCTGTTTTGCAGCACTTGGAGCTCCACGGGGTCCAGCGCTAGCAGACTCAAGTTCAGCCCGCTAAAGAGCGCGGAAAGCGCCAGCAGCAGCACCGAGATCAGCACCTGAAGCCAGAGGTCGGCTTCCGGGGAGCGCTCCACGACGGCTAGCCAGAAATCTCTAGTCCTAAAGTGCTCCCATTTGGTGCCGTCAAATGCACACATTGAGTAGTATTTTATTTTCTCACCTCTGCGCAGTTCTTTGGCGAGCAGCTCCACCAGGACAGAATTCTGGCTGGAGGCGGACTTGAAAGATCCCAGCACCTCTATGTCGGAGGTCCGAGCGGTTTTGTCCACGCAGAGGTTCCGTTTCGGGTGGACCTGCCCCTCTCTGCCCGGGCTAGGCTCCTCGATGAACGCGATCCACGGTGCAGTGGCCGCATTGGCTCGACCGCTAAGGGTCCTGTTCAGCCTCTGGGGGGACACCGAGTAGTACACACGCAGCATAAACCGCGTCCCCTCGGTCGCTTTCAGCACCCCGTCCTCCACGGACAGCCCCCCTCCGGTGTCCTCCGGGCGAAAGCCCAGTAAGCCGAGTGCCGCGCTGGGGAAGCACGCTGCGAAAATCAGGAGCAAGGGCAGGGAGCGCGGCTGAAGGATGCGGATCGCGGGGCGAGCAGCCGCAGCATCCGCAGCCATGATGCTGAATGCGCTGGGGGGGCACGCTAGCGAGCCGAGTCACGTGGCTTTCCCACGCTCCATCGCCCGAAATCGTGGGAACAGCTGGAGCCCCCGGTAAATGCAGCAGAAGATCGACCGGGAAAAGCTACGGTGGAAGGCGTGGGGGGACCAGAGAGCGGCATGCAATGACGTAATGGAGCTTTGTTACACTGTAACGAAAATAGAATAGGGGAAATATTCAATTACCCCCACTTAGTCTAACATGCCTGTAGAGAAAGGCGGCATGACTGCAGACATTAATTCTTCCGTTTTGCCCGAAGGCTCAGAATATATTACACTTTATGTAGCCTCTCACTAACACGATTACTTTTGATACATCCGAACGGATCGCTGTGTGTTTGGACACTGATTTGTTTACCGATCGTCCTTTTGCGATATGATTTTGTCCGTTAGTTTTGAATGATGCGCATCTTACGTAACTTAGTTTAGCGTTAAAGATAATCAGATCACAACGTGCAGATTTGATCTTAAGTAGATTCATCGTTATTATGACATTCAAATAACCTACCAGGAAATAAGGGTGGTGCATATGGACCTCCTGAGTTCCCTTGAGTTTATCAGTGCTATTTGGGAGTGTAATAAAATATCTGATGTTCATGACAGACACTTATGTAAGCATATTCTGAATCCATCTGTAACAGAAGGCTGAGCTCTGGTGGACAACGCTGTGCGCTTTGCTGTCATTTCCCGTTTTATTGTTTGGCTCTATCAGCTATGAAATAGTTCATTGACAGAAATGTAATTATTACATCAGATCTGAAGAATAGAATGATCCACAAGGTGGCAGCCTTTGCGCCTAATCTGCGATTTGCCTACTTAAAACGCTGCAAATTGAACTTCGTGGGTATTTGGCACGAGGCCTAATGGTGGGAAAAGGCATGTGAGCGCGAGTCTTTAACATATCGATCATACGTGAAACAAGCGTCGATTGATCTTATCGACTAATGTAAGCTGAAAACTGATAACCCATATTCCACCCTTGCTAAATTTGATTCGTTTGGTAAATGAGTCTAAGTGATTACACATTCTTTGCTCAAAGAGACTGTAAAGCGGATTTCACATAATCGTAATGTTAGAGTAAGTTTGATCATCGTCATCATATTTTGGACTTTGTACATGATCCGGAATCATTGAATGGTCTAGCCTACACTTATCAAACCAATTAGATTAATGTACACATTAATGTGTACTGGCCTGAACACACTGTTTACACAGTCTCTTGTCAGGATGGAGGTTTTCTTGTAGCTCATGGAAGTATTGAAAACGTTCAGCTACAGACTTGCATCTGAAGTGGTGTTTGTCTTCTCAGCTTCATCATTTGACCTTTGATTCAAAACCAGCTCTTTTAATCTATCTTATCCTGGCTGAAACTGCTTGCTTCTCCTGAAAGTGTGTGCATAGCTTAATGAAGAAATATTACACCTCTGCACCCTTATTAAAATTAATTGTTTTTCTTCTGCTCCATCTACTGTAGTTGGGGTGAACATCACCTGGATGTGACCTCATGCCCCTAAACCAGGGGTATAGGCAATCTTATCCTCAAAGGGCCAGTGTGTATGTAGGTTTTTGGGATAACCGTTAGGTTAGCTGTTCACACCCAGGTGTTAAGGACTCTTCAGACAATCAGTCCTCTATTACTCTATTAGTATTAGGGAGTAATAGGGAGTAACAGTAACATTCATAACGGCCCTTTCTGGATTAGATTTCCTACCGCTGCCCCAAACCTTCAATCCAGGTGCAGCTCAAACACTGGCAGCCACACTGAATGCCACTGGCTGTCACGTGACCTGAGATCTTCCCAGTGCTCAGCACAGGACATCTTTTCATACAATATTCTTTCTGGATTCTACACAGCAAAATGGACCGTGTTCATTTAATGTTGCAAGTGGTAACATCAAACGTATTAAAAATGTGCATTAAGCATGATGTGAATTATCGCTCATTCTATCAAAAACCATAAGAGGGCAGCAATTTGCTGCAATTGAGTGAGAAGCAGAGGTACCATGCACACTCTAAGGAGTTCATTTTACACCCTGACTTACATAGTTGTACATATATATCGATCTTCTGTTTTCTGTTTCTAACGGCTGTAAATGTCTCAACACGGTGATGATTCTAAAACTGCTTGCATGTATTTCTTGAACAGGAAAAAAAAACAATTTGGCAAAATGAATGTCCCCACGATCTCGGTTTAGACTAAAAACTCATCTGTTAAGGGTTCAACCTTCAGGTCTCCTCAACCTTTGCCAAATGGACACAGTTTGTTTGATCAGTGACTGATACAAACCCAGACTGCTGCCCAGCTCCTTTGAGACTGTGTTTGCACTTGTCATGCTGCAGACCACGGCGTAGCTTGTCCTAAGTAAGCGTGTCCTTAAAGCTGGGGCGCAAATTGTCTGTTGGGAGGAACCATCTCAGAACAACCAAATCAGAGTAACACAGGTGGGATTCGATGTACTGGGGGCTGTCCTGTGCATTTACCTCTCTCTAGTGGATGAAAACCTACTTTCCAGGTTGTGTGTCATTTCCCGAGATATTTTGAAATGATGTTAAAGGACAAATGGATGCTGAAGAGGCACCGTTACAATAACCCACAACGTGCTTCTTCTTAGTCCGCCTGCAGGTTGTAAAACCATTTTAAAATATAAAGCGCTTCACTTATGATTTGTGCCCCCTTTTGTGCGGAGGTGAGGATTTCCAGCATTTGCACATCTGACACAAAGACCGTTGAATGGAGGTTACCAGGAAACGGGCACCAGCCTCAGTTCACGGCGACGGCTCCACTTGTCGCTTTCTTTCAGTGATCACTTGTCAAAGTTCAGGGGGGCCTGTTTTATTACCTACTGATAGCGTTGTGGTTTGTATACCCAGGATAAGGTGTGCTGTGTGTTTGAATGAATCTTGAGGCTTAGACCGAGGGCATGAGTGAGTGGAATTCATGGCCCCCCAGGTTACCTGCCAGGGCTTCCTTTACATCTTGTTGTAACTTTCACACCAAGTCCTCCTCCTGCCACCCGTTGCCGTGACGTCCTGGAGCTCAGTAGCTCCTTGGATTGTCCCTTTTATTGTTATGCTCTGAATAAAACACGTCTGGGCCCAGCTGTAATATCCTGGATAATCTCATACCCTTTTCCTCTTTCTTTCGCATTCGCCGCCAATTCTGGATTCATGCTTTGTCTCCAGAAGTAGAGAAAGAGAGATTTTGTGTTACATTCCCCCCTCCCCCCCGGTCCTTGTTTCATAGCCACGTGGATCCAAAATGCATCCAAATCTGTCCCGATATAGAGCTGTGGAGATTGCAGATTCGGCAGAATGTCTACATTCATTTGCTTCATTCATGGGTGGCTCCTTATCAGCGAAATATCCTGTTGACATTTCCCTTCTTGGCATCTAGACGAGGGACCAAGATGGAAATTTAAACAGGATGTTCCTTGAGACAAAAATGTCAGAACTTCATCCAGATTGACTGGCCAGCAGAATCAAAGGAGTGCCCCCCCCCCCAATTTAACAGTTTTAAGGAAATGGTAACTTTTCTCTTTTCTGCTCAGCGTGAATGGGCCTTCGTACACCTTATAGTGCCAGGCTTACATAACCGTGATATTTTTATTGCCGAGATTCCCAAGATGGTACATATTTAATTCAGCGAATGTGCAACTGAAAGCTGACTTGTACTTCTGTGTAGGATCTACGCTGTCGGTAGCCATTTACCAAGCTGTAGCCTGATGCAAACCTCCCCAGAAACACAGGTGTCAGGCTACAGGGTAGGGTACACGTCTACCGAAGGCATAGACTCTGCTCAGAAGTATAAATCACCTTTAAGGAGACAAAGGGGACTCTACTCCTGCATGCGTAAGAATCAGGCGGTTATTGAAATGGATCTACATCCTGTAGCTTGTTGGTTCAAATCCCAGAAGTGCCTCTCTAATATCCTTGAGTAATAAATCTAAAAATATATTAATGGATATGTATAATGCTTTGGACAGCCAAGCTATAACATAAATGATACATTTCAAATGTGTGGGATGCTTTTGAGATTACTCCCCATATCAGTGATAACTGCATGATATTCATTTAGGAGCAGCAGTCTTCGAAGGAAGGCCTGGTCGCTGGAAGTACACATCTGACGGAGAATGGCCTGTAGGTACATGCAGTCCGACTATGACCATTCAGTGAGAACTGGACGTTAGGATGTAGAAAAAGCAGCTCGGTTTCTAAAAACGAATCCATATTAAAACTTCACTCACAATACAGGTGTGTAATTTTTACCCAATCCCTTAATCTAATTGCTAAAAAAACTAGGTAGGCGCATGTGAGACACCGGTTATTCAGTTGGAGCCGTCTGAAGTTTAAGGACTATGCACACATTGCGCATGCGCCGACCAAACTGTAACTTCGTAAGGTTTGCATTTGTAATACAGCACGACAGTTAGTGCTGATTAGCTGTAGCAAACATGTATAATTCCTAGTCCTGGTGTTACAGCGCTTTAGCGTGATTTTGCGTTAAGCACCAAATGCCACGTACTTTATGTGTTACCCGGCTACAAGAGATATGAGGTTAATTAGTGTACTACCGATTTGTATACAAACATTTTTTAATTACTTACTTAAAACAGATTTGGCACTTATCTATTTTAAAAATTAGTATTGCGTATTACGAAAAAGTTGTGCGTGAACATCGTCGAGTCCTTGGCAATATTTAGATAGTGCTGTTGCACATTAACAGAGCGAAGTTTTTCCTTTTGCGAGTGTTACAGCCTGAGCTACAGATTGCACGGTCCATTGGTGAGTCCGTCACTAAAGCAAAAGACAAGTCACTGGAGAAAATGCTGGCCATTAGTTCTTTCGGTCCTAGGATCAGAAATATTTTCACGTTATGGAAGCGAACCATGGCATGCAGCTCCGCACAGAAACACGGCGTTGGAGGGATCTACCCCCCTATCGCCACACCGTTCACCCCCAAGGAGGAGGTCGACTATGAAAAGCTGGAAGAAAATGTGCAGAAATACGCAAAAATACCTTTCAGAGGTAATTCCAAACAATTATTTTATTCATCATATCAGGTTTAAAGTATGTTTTAGTCACATGTTCACGATATAAAGGAATCTTTTATAAAATACCTGATTATAGGAACTTGTAAGTCATTTTAGCCTAAAGTAACGATATAAGTCGGATAATAAGCAGAATCCATGGAGAATATAAACTACATGTTTGGTAGTGTACAGGTACGTAGGCGGCCTTTGCGCATGCGTGGGAGGGTTACCGACCCAGGGCCGCGGCAATGCTGAAGTGGAGACTCAGGATTGAGGCGTGGTGCGCTTTCCTTATTGTTTATACTGAGCATAGCCGATACCCTGTCCTTGTGTAGCCTTATTATTAAATAAGACGCGTCAGGTGTCTTTGTCCGCCTGGTTTTCCTGAAGGCTGCGTTGCGGTTTCAGACAGGAATCGTTCTGCTAAGTCAGCAGGGGATGCGGACGGGCGGGGGAGTTAAGTGCAGGACGATTAATCTGAAACCTAAGGCCTCACCCCGCTGCATTCTCCCTTTAATGTAATTAGCAGTATCAGCATGCATTATGCTGTCATCTGCTTCTATGATCTTGTTGCTGTATTATAGCATCCGAAATTCGCGATTTGGGCCAGGATTCATAAAGCTTTGAAAATGTATTATAATATGCACCTGATTTAGACTTGAAACTGCAGGTGAACTTTCTGTGTTACCCAAAATAATGACTTCTTCAGAGTAATCAAGACATCAGGTGGATTGAGAATCACTCTGTGATGGACTGGCATCCCGTCCAGGGCGCCCCCTGCCTTGTGCCCTGTGATGGACTGGCATCCCGTCCAGGATGCCCCCTGTCTTATGCACTGTGCATTCTGGGATAGGCTCCAGGCTCGCCTTGACCTTGCACTGGATAAATGTTTGGAACATAAATAGATGGATGGTGTAGTGAAATACAGCATTTCTGTCTGGGGAAACTAAGCCCAACACCTTATTGTGTATACTCGTACTGCCCAGTCTCCCTTCCTGTGACTGATTACATCTCTCTTCTACCCCTGCCCCCCAGGCCTGGTGGTGCAGGGCTCCAATGGCGAATTCCCGTACTTGACGGCGGAGGAGAGGGTGCAGGTAGTGCAGCATGTGAGGCGTGCCCTGCCCAGGGACAAGCTGGTGATGGCCGGCTCCGGGTGCGAATGTAAGTCTTATCGCCCTTTTTGGGTCCGCTCTGCTGTGGATTCGCCCCTGTGAAGCAGCGCTGTGCTAAACAACAGTTACCGTGGCCGCAGAGCCCAGCAGGAAAGCTCCCCTTCCTGCCTGTCTTTGTGTCAGTAAATGTGTTTCGTTTGACACTAATTAGGCTGCTCCCGTTAGCGCACGCTAATGTCTGTGCCGTATTCTCTCCGCTGACGGCCGGCAACTGCGGCGCCTCCTATTCGTTCTTCTGTGGGCCTTCTGTGGGGATCTGTCAGCGGGTTAATTCACTGTCTGCGGCCGCCTTTGGGTCATTTTGGTGAATTTAACCTTCGCTGAATGGATTGAGAATCAGAAAGCTGCCATCTTGGGGCCTGGTGCTTCATCTCTATGATTACGCTTTTCTTAAGTTAACTGTAGTTTTGCTCGATTAAGGCTCACATAGTAGACATAATATTTCTGAATTTAAGCTGAATTTGACCCTTTTTGACTGTTTAATAGATGTTTCCCGCCAAGTTTGAACCAAACACCATGCTCAGTGATACCTGTCTGTCTGACTACCTGACATGTCATCTTACAGCTTGTTTACATTTTTGTTTTAAATTGAAACTATTTGCGTTACCACAGGGGCATCTTACCCTAGTGAATAACAATCCTGTACGTATTAATTAATATAATATTTTAATTAGTACTTCAGGGGCCAAGGTGACATTAATTTCTACAATAAAAGTATTATGAGTTGAGATAAGGGGAAATAAACGTCCTGCAGCCGGTATGTCATGGGTTTATAGGTCCAGCAAGGTGAGTTTAAAGCAGTTTGACTGCGTAGTCATTCGGCTGGTTTTCACGACACGCGTCCCTCTCTGCAGCCACCCAGGCCACGGTCCACATGAGCGAGAGCATGGCCCGGGCCGGGGCTGACGCCGTGCTTGTGGTCACACCATGCTTCTACCGTGGCAGGATGGACAGCCGCGCACTGATTCACCATTACACACAGGTGACTGTGTTAGGACATGATTGTGCAAGTCAGTTTTAAAATTTCGTGTACCCATGTCTGTAACTGCGAATCTTTTTGCTGCCTTTGTCAAGTCAGGATAATGATGCTAACAATGATAGAAATTCACCCTCTTTTAGAGAAATTATAGGGAAGAACATTAAGTGTGGCTGTAAGTAAATGAAAAAATGCAAACAGATTTCTTTATTTGATGATATCCAAGGTGCTTCCCTACAGTAGCAGCCATATAGTCTTGTGTTCAAACCACTGCGCCCCCCCACTGACTATTTTTTAATGAAGTGACAATTTCCCTTCTCAGTAGCAGCTTACCTGTAGGCCTGGAGCACGTGACTGGGTGGACCGAGCTCCAGCGGCTGCTGACCGGTCCGTGTCCCGTCTGCCCGCTGCAGGTGGCTGACTCCAGTCCAGTTCCCGTGGTTCTGTACAGCGTCCCAGCCAACACTGGTCTGGAGCTTCCAGTGGAAGCTGTCGTCGTGCTTTCCCAGCATCCCAACATCGTTGGACTCAAGGACAGCGGTGGAGATGTATGTCGTGTTTCCTATGAGTCCTGTAACCTTTATTTTTATTAGCAGTAATAGTGAGCATTAAGGCTTCTAGTGTTTGTGTAGTTGTGCTTTTACATCCTCGTGTTGTTTCATGTTACGCCATCGCGGCGGTGCCGGTCTCCCAGATCACCAGAATGGCCCTGATCGCCCATAAGACACGAGGCAGCGGTTTCCAGCTCCTGGCCGGTTCAGCGGGCTTCCTGCTGGCTGCCTATGCTGTGGGTGAGGCTTGACTCACCGCTTACTCACCCCCGTCTGCTCTAATGAAAGCCGCCGGCTCATGCTCCTCGTTCCAGGCTGCAGAGGAAAGGCACTTCTCTGCCTTTTTGGACGTGGTTATATAAGAAATTGACCTTTTTGATTGGCATTTACTAGCGGATATAAAATTGCAAGTATTTTAGTCAAGCTTTTATTCTGCTATTTTTATTGCGCAAAAGTCGCTGCGGTGCGACAGACCTTTGCTCCGCTTGATTGCTGGTGCTGTTCTTGTCCAGAGTGACCCATGATGCATTGCAGGTGCCACCTGTAGGTGGTGATGGACCACTTGGCGATGCCCTGGAATCTGCATCTTTTGGCTGGGGGGGGAGGGGGGACAGTAGAATATCATTCTTACCTGGGGGAGGGGAACATCTGACATGGGGGAGGGGATGCTTAGCATAAACCCAAGGATACCTGTGTGAGCGGGTCACACACACACACGCACGCACACACACATACACACACACACTGCAGGGGGTGGATGGAGGGATGTAGACCAGCAGTCGGGGGGGGCAGGCAGTAACCTGCCTTTGTAGCATCAGCACATACAGGTTTTAGTCCACAGTGGGACCACAGCGACCTACTGAAATTATTGTGAAATATGTACAAATTGTAGCAACTTTTCTCCTTCTGCCTCCCTCTCCCCCTTTCTTTCTGTTTCTCTCTCCCTCAGTCTCTCTCTTTCCCTCTCTCCCTCTCCCCTCTCTCTTTCTCGCTTTGTCCCCCTTTCCCCCTCTCTCTCCCTCTTTCCCTCCCTTTCCTCTCTCTCTCTCACCCTCCCACTCTTTCTCCCTTCTTGTCCCCCTCTCCCGTTCCCCCTCTCTTTCAATCCCTCTCTTTCCCTCCCTCCCATTCTCTCTCTTCCCCCCCCACCCCACCGTTCGGCTTATTGCCGGTACTTCTCCGGCTCACTGTCCGCTCTCCTCTACCCAAGCACAGCCACTCATGCACTAACTACCTTGTCCTGCGCGGTGCAGGAGCGGTCGGTGGAGTGTGTGCCCTCGCCAACGTCCTGGGCCCGCAGCTGTGTCAGCTGGAGCAGCTCTGCCTGTCCGGCAGCTGGGAGGCAGCCAGAGAGCTGCAGGCTCGGCTCATCGAGCCCAACGCAGCGGTAAGCGGCTCCCCGCCCGCCCTCAACGCTACCCACAGTGTCCCGGCAAACCGTTACCATTTTGTACTTTAGGCACCAGGTCAAGTGATTTTATGGTCCAGTTATGACCACCGTCACTGCAGAGTGCTGCGATCAGTCGGAATGAGGATACGCTGAAGTATGTTACCTTCCCAGCGGTGCTGGAGCTGCGGTGATAAAACACCTGGAAATATGCATATTTGGGTGCGTTTGTAATGGCACATGTGCCAGAAACCAGTTGAGGAGCGCAGCCCAAAGCACGACACCTGCAGATCTCTGCGAGAGCTTAGCAGGTTTTCCTCAGCGCCCTGCCGTAACAGCACTAGCAGCCTGATATGATAATTTGTGTTCATAACTATATGAATCCCTTGGCTGTTAATAAGACAGTTTATTAACACCTCAGGAAATGTGCTTAGGTAATTAAAGCTTTTCTATTTTAACCGATGACAACAGCAGCAGCGTGTGACCATCGAGGCATCTTCCGTTCCCTAGGTGACCAGGAAGTTCGGGGTGGCAGCCCTGAAGCAGGCGATGGGCTGGTTCGGTTACCACGGCGGCGAGTGCCGCTCCCCGCTGCGTCCGCTGTCGGAGGCCGAGGCCAAACAGCTGTGGGAGGATTTCTCCTCCAACGCGTGGCTGTGAGCAGAGGGGCTGGCATTTAAGCAGCTGGAGATAGCTGAGGTGTGTTTCTTAGTCGGGGATCCACGGGTGGCCAGTCTCCTGCAGTCTCCTGCTTCCTCAGGACTTTCTTTTAATTACCATGTATTTATCTCCTTTATAATTACAGTATTTTCATAATTCAAAGCCTCATATCTAAAATGCCCCAAGCTTCGAAATTACTTCCAAAAATGTTAAAAAATTAATATTTTAAATTAACTGCTTGACTAAGAATACAAGAATAGAAATGTTAAACGTTTTATTGATATGGGAAGTTTTTGCATTATAGTTGTGGATTAAGGTCAGCATAAACTATGAAATGTAGCAAAATTAAATAAAAATAAATAAATAAAAATATATATAAAATATATATATATAATTTTTTTATTATTATTGAGTGCCTATTGTGGCAAAGATACTTGGTAAAACCGCTCCTCCACCACAGGAGGGCACTGTGACTAACCAAAACAGTGGGGTAATCAGTTAACATCAGGGACGTCCCCGGAGACCTCAATAAAGGAGATTTAAAACCTGACCATGTGACTTTGGGCGTTTGGTGTTGGGGAGAGGCCTGCAGGGTGGGGGTGGGGGAGGCTGCGGGTTTGTGAAAGGCGGAGAGGCAGTCCCTCTGCAGACCTGCCCCGGCCTGTCCCCTGGTGTACAGAGAGACGACATGGCGCGCCACAGTCTACTCGCTGACCCCCTCGGTGCTGTGGTGTGCCGGCTACATCTTCCAATTTTTACATCATTTTTGTGATTTTTTTCCCTCCTTAATTAAGCTCCCCCCCCCCAAAAAAAATCACCCTTCCCCCACTAATGCCCTGTGGAGGAGATGATGCGTGACCCTGTGTGCATGTGCATGTGTGTGTATGTATGTGACCTGACTCCTGAGTGACTCCCCATTACCACGCCCCTGCTCTCTCACCAGTGCAAATGCCTAATGCCAAACGTGTTTTCGGGTCGCGGGTGAGCTCTCTGCCAAAGCCATTCTCTTAGCTAAAACTCCCAGCTTTCCTCTAACTCTCCAGAGACACTGTCCATACTTCCACAGGCCTTCGTTATTTTCTTGCTTATTTTATAGTATGTACAGTATATTTTCATAAGGCAGGGGCATTTAAAAGCGGCACTGTAAAATGCCATTGCGTCAAATTCAACTGACTGAAGCGCGTCAAAAACCTGAATTAATTTTATTGACAGATAAAACCTGACTGTGCTCTAATCGGCTTTTGAAAATGCACTGTCGGTTTAATAGAACCTGAACTAAAACTGAAAATAGTGCTTTGAAGTTGTTTTCTCCCTTCCTTATTACGGGCATTGCCGTCATTCTCTCGTTGACTCTCTGTGCTTTTGTCAGTGGCAGTGACTGCAAGGTTAAGTACACTTTTTGCGTGCTGTAGCGATCGCGGCATTTATCCTAGCTTTTTCCTTTTCTTTTCTTCCCCTCCCATATGCGGGTTTGTCGGAGCTTTTGGGAAGCCGAGCTCGGTTACCCGATAAGATAAAAGACGTGCAAAGAGGAACAACTGAAACCTGCGAAACCTTGAGCGTGTTTCACGGAGGAACAAAAGGACATGTTCTTATTGACACTTCTGAATGAGTGGCAGGGAATATTTTAATATTTCGCCATGGCAACCACCGTGTGATTAGGCAACAAGCAACTTGCTGCACTTGGGACTGAGAGGATACAAATTAAGGGAACTCCAAATGGTCACCATGGCAACACAGTATAAAAAAACAGGTTAAAGTCCAGCCTTAACACACCTTAAAGCTATTTTTGTGGCGGGTAGAAGGGGGATGGGGCTGTCAGTGAATTCCTCCAAATGCTCCCAGGCTGACAAAACAAGACCATAGTCCAGAATATGTCTCCTTCTAGGCGTGGCGTCGCCTGGGACGGCGACTTGTTCACCCAGTGTTTTGTGAGATGCGAGGCTTTGTGGTCACTCTCCTCTCCACTGCACGCCGGTAACCGCTCCTGATTACTCCACCGTACCTCCTCTGCTCTAATGAATATTTAACAAAATTCAAAGAAGAACTTCTGTTTTTTCGATTTCATATGATAAGGTTTCTTTTAAATAAATAAATAAAATTATTTAAACGTACCCAAAGAGGAGTTGCTCGGGGAGGGCAATCTTTGTAGGAAACGCGTGAATTTGTGTGTCGTGACAAAAAACAACAGTCCATGCAGAATGTGTAATAGTGACCTTCGGAAAGGGCTCGTTTCTCTGAGTTCTGATGTAAATTCACACACCTCCCCCCATGCATGCACCACCAGCTCCAGTTGGATTCTGAGGTGCTTCTATAAATAAAGATAGAACATATACTGTGACCGTGGCCGTTTTAGCCGTCCATGTGGCGCCTTCCTTTACAGCAAGCTCCCCTGATTTTTTGCAGTTAATCCCCTGGCCACGGTGGACCCCTACAGCTAATTAATAACCATCCATGACCTGCTAGAGATTAATGAAGGGGTCAGAAGCCAGAAGGAGTATCAGGGCTGAGTCTTGCATCCCTACGTTATACAAGCTTGCCATTGAGAAGGAAACGTCTTGTGGAAATTTGTTGTTATATGTTGCCTATTATGTTATGTGTTGAAACGGGTCCTTGGGGGGGGGCACCAGATCGCAATGCCGCTATTTACCTCAGGGTGGCGTCTCACTTGTGGTGTTGTGCATGGGAAGGAGTCAGGCTATCCACTCCTGTAAGGCTTGCTCCCTTAACCTTATTGCTGGAGTTCAAAGGACACGATACCTAGAATCTCTGCCAAGCCAAACGGGCCTTGAGATAGAGAATGTGCCTTTTTGACTTTATCCAAAAATCCCAGAGTTCTGTATGTAAATCACCAAGCACTCCAAAGCGCAGCATAGCCAGGACAACCTTTTAGATGAATAATGCATCAGATGTGTTTTTGTGACATAAATAACATGTGTCACACGGGGCAGGATCTCTGCAGAGTTTGCTGCCGCGGTGCCGAGACCCTCTTGTCCTGCGTTTAATGGCTTTGTCTCTGGAGTATTCTGCGGCATCAGAGTGAATGGATAAGCCCGGCCAGACCTGCTCTCACGCAGAGAAAAGGCTCGCCGGGCTCCCTGCCGTGCCACGCTGAAGGCTCGGCAGAGGTCAGAGGTCACAAGCCTCCCTGGAAGTGCCTCCACTGCCCAGAGGCGCCCAGCACCATGCTAGTACCGGAAGCCAGCGGTATATGGAACTGTCCCTTTTGGCTTCGTATTTTTTCACACTTCATCCATAGATATTTTTTGGAAGCAGATTAGTGAGTGTAATCTCCCAGTCAGGGTGTATAATCACTCAGCTCCTCCTGGGACTTGAGCCGACTCAACTTTGTTCACAGCTCCTCGGCTGCGGTGCTACTCGCTGTTTCAGCGACGTGCTCAGGCGCCGTGCTCAGGCGATGTGCTCAGGGGCCGTGCTCAGGGGCCGTGCTCAGGGGCCGTGCTCGGGGCACTGACTCAAGTCTGGGTTTTCACCTCTCTGCTAAGGTGCAGTTGTGGTTATGATTGTCCAGCCCAGCCCAGGCTGGACAAGGTCCAGGATCAACACCCATGCGTGTGCTTTCAAGCCAAGCATATTGTGTCACAGATTAGTAGAGAGAGAGCGCTGGATGATGGGATGTCCTAGTAGTTAAGGAAATGGGTGTGTGAAAGGTTGTAGATTCAGATTCTTAGAGGGAAGTTACTGTTGTACTTAAGAGAAAGGTGTTGAATACTTGTGCAATACAGTTGTAGGCTTCAGAAAGGGGGGATCCATTTAAGTTATTTTGATGATATTTTTTTTATCTGTCCCTCCTTCAAATTAATGATTTCTTAGATTACTTCACCCGGCGTGTTTTAATCTACCCGAGATTTTGTAGCGCAACGTCAGCCTTGTAATCTTGCCTTTGGGCATGGGGGTCAATTTGCTAATTGGATCTTCACTTCCGCTATATGTCAGGCAGTATATCTAATGCCTGGCGATGATGTAGATACAGACATTGGCAAAATACCCACAAGCTGGGATACCTGTCGCCTCAGTCCTCCAGAGTGTCAGCAGCAGGAGATAAATATCTTTGACAGCCCCGAGTAAAAATGCCTGTCGTTTTTACGCTGGGGTCTGGGTGTGAGTTCTCATATACACACTTTTGGAGAAACATTTCTGCAGTTTAAGGAACTAGATTTGCTCAGACCTCTGAAGATTTCCGGAGTAGTAACTGAGTGACATGGGCTAAGAGTGGGTTTGACTCCCTCCACAATAACAGCACTGGTTTAACATGGACAGATCTATGTCTGAAACTAGTGATTCGCCAAGCAGTGTCAGGCTGCTTGGAAAGATAGCTGTGGAAGGGAGAAATCACTCATTTGAAAGTGCATGTCTATCTATACCTGTCTTCCATTGATTTGCCTTCCATTGTGCACTGCTTGTCATTTTATTCTGTGTATTTTGAGGTGTCACCGTGCTCTTGACTTCACAGCACATTCCCTGTGTTCTTCATAATACCTTCAACCCTTTTCAGAATATTTTGCCATAATCAGTGGATGAAATCAGTGTTCACTTGAACATCAGTTTGATGCACCATTGCTGGTCGTGTGCTGGAATGATTGTGGTTCATTAGCTACAGCATGCGTTGGGCTTGAAGGTCACCCAAATTCCCTGAAGGCAGTTTCCTGGGTTTTTGTGCTGCTGGGACACATCCTTGTGTTTTTTGAACTCATCAACCTTTGATTTGTGCTTTCAAACGGATAAGGGTGCCTTCTGGCAATAAAATGTCATGCTGCAATAGTCAAAATCGCCTTGAGTCGTTGGCATGTCTCGCTGAGAGCAATATCTCTGGCTCTGGCCCAACTGGAGTGTTACTGTTGACCTTTGGTTTCGGGGTTAAGGATATGGATGTGGAATTAGTGTGCTGATGACGGTCAGGGTACTAGAGAAGCTAGAGAAGAGATCTTGTGTTTATGTCATTGATAGACAGTGAAAACAATTCTACCCTCGTGTCCATCTACTTGTTAACTGTCACTCCAGAGCACTTTGCCAAAAATAATAAACCCAGCTGCTGATATGTGACCGACAAGCATAAGCACAGACGAAACAGCAGTGTTGCATCAGCAGTCTTGTTTATCATAGGCTAGGTTTAAGGAAGCCTAACCGGTCTTCAATCGGGATTAGAAAACAGACTGTGGAGACATCCTTCACATGTGCTGGAATACTGGTCCATAGATCCAGAAATGAACTTAGTAGTGTGGTGGGGTGGTTTCCGACGAACCCTGCGTGTTAATGTGACAAGGGTGAAGGCATGTCACATTTTATAGATTTTATTTTACTGCGCTAAAGTAAATTTCTGACTATAAAACATCTTGAGCTTGTTCCTCTACCATTTGCTTCGTTTTGTGTGTATCAGAAACACATTTAGGTCACGGAGGAAACGCTCCGCATGTATTTTCCAAGATCTAATGACAAACTGCAAAGCAATATTACTCTTTTATCCTTGGAGCCATTTTTACACAATGCTAATAGAACACTCCAGGATTATTACTTGTAACAGCTGATAATTTTAAAGGAAAAAAAAAACTCTCAAAATGTTGATGAAGTGTTTCTTTTTGTAGCAATCAAATGCAGTAAATACAACCTTAAGGAAATGGTGTCTGACGAGACCAAACAGGTTGTGAACATTATATACACATCTGCGTACCACTGCCAACATTGATAGGAAATTACATTTACATAGAAGATATTTTAGCATCTTTAGCATTTTAGCAGCGTCATTCAGGTTAAGTACCTCATTCAGGGGTACAATAGGGGGTTTATAAACTTTTCTACTTATGCTACCTGTTGTCTCCATCAGCTAATATAATGCATGAATATGTTTAGATAATTTGCTCCTGTTGTAACAAAATCCAAGAGGCTTCGCTCTTGTCATCCTCACCATGATATTAGTGAATATGTGCAGACATCCCACCTACCGCGGCTCCCTGACACCCGCCAATGATGCGCAGTGTCTCGGAAATCTGTTGTTCTGCTATTCAGCAGCAATAAAATTAGCTTAGAAGTGTTACCTCCTCAACCCCAGCCAGCAATAGACTTTATGGTATCTAATTTTTAATACTGTCATACCATCCCGACATCATACCACGGTATATGGTATTTGACGGTATTTTTAAAATCACCGCTATTCCGACATTTCCAGATAAAATTTGATGAGAGGGGGGTTAGCCGTACCCGGTGTTACCATAATTCCCCCCCACGACTATTGCCAGCATCCCTCATGGGTGTCTCTCATCTGCCTCCCTGATATGCCTAAGGGGATATCTGTACGTGTCATCACTGATCCCCGAACTGCAAAAATGCGTTGACTCTTCATGTTGACCGTTATATTTAACTCACTTACACGGATTCGACATCTCTATTCATCATTTGCCCTGGACAAAAAAATAATCATTACGGAGTCATTACGGAGATCATCGCTACGTTTATCATTAGTGTAATTTATTTACTTGCAGACTACATTCGGTATTATTTTGTATTTTTTGCATGCTTATGGCATTGTTTTTAAAATGTTTTGTAATTTATCTTAAGTATTTTGAATCTTCAGTCTTGCCCCCAGCGTTTAAATGCCAACCGTCTTCAACTACTGCCATGCTAACTGCTAACGGTGTTTTAATTGATTTCTAGTGAAACTATAAGGTGTTGGTTCTGAATTTTGTTTCCAACACGTTTTACCGACTAAGACTGTTTATTGCGACCCGGTGGAAGGAGCAGGAGTCTGCGCGAGGAGCTATTGTCGGTCTTTTCTAACTAGTGCGAGGCAACCACGTGCACCAACCGGCTCTCCTATCTCCCGCGTTGGCTCGTGGAATGTTGCCACAGTAACAGGAACGATCTGCCGCGCGGTTTCTTCGCCATTGAATAAATAATTAGCGGCCCTTTCATAAGTTCACTTTCACAGAATCATGTGGATCTCTTATTTTTGTAATGCGAGCTGAAAAGAATGCACGATTATTATTCGGGAACCTCATTTCCGCCCACTGCGTCCCCTTCACTTCCCCGTTTTGTCTTTTAGCAGCGATGTATAAAAACTTCTGCCCGCCATCATTTGTGTTTAGATGCAGTTATTAGTTTGCCCGTGTAATTATATGGAGTGCTTTGTGTTGAATCGTTTGTCTTTGCTGTTTTGCGCTGTTTTAGTCCCAGCACAGGAATAACCCTCAAGGTTCACGGGCTGGTTCACGGTTCGCGATGTAACGCAACCCCACGCTCCAATTTACCGAATGTGTTTTGCTTTTTTTATGAAAGCTGATTTATTTCCCCCATAAGCAAGCCAATGGTAAGCTGTAAAGATTTTACCACCCGCTCAAATCCATTTCTACCAGCTCATCTGTGAAAGCTGCTGAAATTTTATCACAGATATTTCTTAAACTCCTGTGCGGCCTATAAAATTCTACTGATTTATATTTAGAATAAAATATATATTTTTCCCTACGTAAAGTATCCTCACTTTAATAAATCATAAAATGAATTATGAATACTTCAGTTTTTATTGTATTGCATTGAAGATGTAAAAATATAGCATATCTATTTATTTGCCAGGCCGATTATACCCTGTTCTTCAACTGCCTGGATGGAATGAATTTAAATGGTTTCTACTCTATTTTTTATTGAAAGTTTTTTTGCAAAATAAATTACTTGCATTTACACACACACACACATCCACACACGTGTTTGGGCAGATGCACTGCCAGTGTATGACAATAGATTCAGTGCATTAAGCAACAGACAAAGGTCAACACAGACACATAACCAGTAAGTGCTGGAAGTATTCGGCAGTTTTATGTCATAAATGTCAAATACCATACACTATATGAGAAACTTAAATGAGGCTCACTATACACTATATGGTGCAAGAAACAAAGGATGCTAATTTAGGGATATACTGAAAATGATCTCAGAATAAAATATGCAACAATAGCTAATAGCAGATAGACATGCAGACAAAATTTGGGCAGTGAAAATGACACAATATACATGATATAAATAATATAAAATGATACGATATGATACAATTCAACAGACTGATTCAATTCCAAGTTGTGATTTCAAAATATAAGCATATATCAGATATTAAGCTAATATCTAGACTTGTACATTATGAGAGTCAGTGAATCTGATCTAATAGTTGGAATGATGTTTAATAAAATGGTTTGTTAATCCATTTAATAATATGCCACCACCATCGCTTCCGAGTCCATCCTAGGGGTCACAGGGTACCCCCTCAGTGAGGTGACAGGCCTCGACTGGATGAACACAGTCATTACTCATAATGGGCACTCAAGAATCACTAGTCCACCTGAACAGAACATTTTTTTTAACTGTGGGAGGAGAAAATAGACTATTCAGCCTGTTAAAGAGAGAATCAGAGCTGCAGCGGTGCAGCCGTGTGGACTAACGGTGTGGAGTTTTCAGCCTGATCAAACTAGTCATTCCTCACCTTACCACATCCATACAATGGAACTGGGCTAAAAAATATGCTGCAGTTTTTCTGGTGCAGGTCCAGTGTATTATAGTAATAATGATGCTTTATTGATCCCTGTGGGGAAATTCTTTTTCCACCGACCCTGTTTTGCCCTCTGTGACACACACACAGGTGAGAGTGAGCCTCGCAGTGAGGGGGGGCTACCTGCAGCGGCCCCCATGGAGCTGGGGGTTAAGGGCCCTGCTCAAAGACCCACACATATAGCTATTCTGCTGAGGCTGGGCTTGAACTGCTTACATTCTGGTCACAGACACAGGGGTCTAGCCCGTTAAGCCACATACTGGTCCCTAATTTATGTATATTATATTATACTGTATTTTATTTTGTTTATTTATATTGTTTATTTATTTTATTTTATAAGTTTATTATACTGAACTTGTTACATTGCTAGGGTATTTTGTCCATCCATATTCCTGCCTCTAATGCTGATCAGGCTTACAGGGAGGGTCTGCCATGCTATTTGTGAGTTTAGTTATTCATTTAATCTGCATAGCTAAGGGATTTTATCCAACGTGAATTAAGTTCACAGATTGCAGTGTTTTCTTTCCTTCTTTTTTACATTTTTAAAAATTTATACTTGGATATTTACGTATAAGCAGTTAAAATTAAGTACATACCAAGGATTCAGTAAGCTGTGCCAGTATGTAATGTTACTGAGATAGCAAATGTTTTAAAATTATCTTGTTCCTTTTGTTTTTTCTAAGCTTAGTATTTAATAAATTAATAATTTAATCAATTACAATGTATAATTGATTGTTATCCATTGGTACTTGTGGCGAATACCTGACTTTAAGTAGGTTTTTAGCCTTTTGGCTTAATAAAATTTTGTTACATTTGTTAACAAAATAAGCTTAATGTCTATCTATCTATCTATCTATCTATCGTGTGTGTGTGTGTGTTTATTTGACTATAAACCAAATTATTACATTGGCATGATAGAGATAATTTGGCTAGGTGCCTGTTTCAGTTTCACGTAAAGCTTTTTTGTTTCTAGGGTCATTTAACAGCACGGTGCTATGAACCCGAGATGCAACTAGGAGCTGAAGGGGTTAAAACTGATTGCGGATATGTGTTTTATATGCTTCGTGGCGTCGGAGCTCCAGGATTTTGGATACTTAATCGAATAAAACTGGGGCACGTAATTAACCCTTTAATTGTTAATAAGCAAAACATGACACAAAAGTTGAGTTAGGGTACTGTATTATCATACGAGATATGTGTAAGATAATGTACGCTTACTGCAGCAAATCTACATGTCAAATCGCAGGCTAGTGTACAGCCTCAAAAATATCCTAAATTTGCAGCACTTACTAAAACAGTTGGAAGTCGTATCGTTACTTGGAGTTTGGCTTTTTAGAACATTAGTGAATAACGTTTGCATTTCTAAGACTAATATCGGACAGTTTTCAGCAGCCAAAAACAAGATATTTATTCTGGTGGGCGGGCTGACGGTCAAGATGCCGCAGAAGCGTCTCCAAATACTCCACCCATGCACACACAAAAAAGTGGCGATGACGTGCGCGCTGGGAAGCACCCAGCAGAACGTGCGCGGCCGCGGGAGGGGCCGATAGAAAATGGCGAGTCTGTGCAAAAGGCAGCAATGCACGATCGAGAGGCGCGGCTTTCGGCAGGAACTTGACTCGTGGCGGCATAAACTCATTCACTGTGTAGGTAAGCTCTTTTCACATTGCATGCAGAACCGACTGTCGTTTCTCGGGGCTCGGTATTTGTGGAGGTATTATACGTTTTGTGTCGGTTCCTCCGAAAATTCTCTTGAACAGTCAGGAGCGGTACGGAGCTGGTTTTTTGTCTCGCGCAGCTGTTACTTCAAGCAGTTCGCCTCCCTCCGCACATACCCAAAAATGCAGCTTGTTTTTCAGCACAGTGCTTTCAGATTCGCTTTCGCGACCATTGTCATGTCCTTTATTCATTGTGAACTTTCTCGTTTTGCGGTTGAAGGCGGCCTGTTGGCATATTTAACACCCATCCCCCCAAGAAACACTATTAAACAAGAATAATTAACAGTTTTTTTGTTTATTTATTGTACGGAAAGCGCGTCACGTGACCAGCGGGGACCGAGCCTTAGCCAATGAGGGGCCAATGCTCCGCCGGGGTGCGCGCACCACTTTTTTGGTTTTGCTGTGTTTCCTGCTTGGGGGCCGCGATGCGCGTTCCTTCAGTAACGGAGCCGGGTTCCGTGCGGCGCGCAGGGAGCGCGCATTGCTGCAATGGGGGAAATGTCACTGAAATATATTTGGTATTTTAGGGACGGGGGCGGAGATGACACAATGAAAAACGAGATTGACGAGCTGCCAGTGAGACGCAGCGGCTGCGCTGAGCTTCATGGCTTATTAAAACAACCTGCTTTAATTTAACCTACAACATATAGGCTAGTTAGCTGGCGCAAACTTGGATCGGGTTGGTCAGCTAGTTAGTAATCGTTTTGATACGTTTTTGACTTAATGTAGCTTGCCGATTTGGCTCCCCTGTGAAATTGTCGTGCTGGCAATATGAATCTAATTACTTAAAATGATCTTTTGCGTATTAATAAAATTGATCGATAAGCAAGCAGCAGGCGGTCCCGAGAAAGCCAGTATCGCCGGAAAATTGCAATCGGGTTATTTAGGGGGTATCGCTTCTGAATTGCGAGGTTTTAAAATTGCGTTTTAGGATGTGTGGTACATTTGCCCGTCTTGCCGTAACAAATCCCCCCTCCCCCCTTTTGCCTTCTTCATTAGCTGTCTGTCCCCGTTTAATCCGGTTAAATCTGTCATATTCGGTGTTATTTACAGATTATGCTCCTCCTGGCTGTGATCTCCCGGGACACGAGTCCGGATAAAATGGCCCAGTGTCATTGCGCATTAGGTCCATAGAAGATAATGATTTGTTTTTGGACGAGATTTCCGTATTTAAACTGCGAAACTCTCTTCCTCAGACACTGTAAATGGTCTCTCTGTCCGCTACAGTGTCCTCCCCCCCCAATGAAAAACTTAATTTGTCCCCTTTTTTGTCTCCCAGCTTTATGCTGTTACAATGTATCTGCCCTTTGTATTGATCTTGATTATTTTTTATTAATGCCCGTCGTACACGTATTGCGGAAAAGGGCCAGCCCTGATATATAGATTGACACATAGTTTCTGTATCTTTAAATCTGCTCTTAATGTAACAATATGTGATTTGCTCTAATATGATTTAATAAAGCGGGATCAGTTTTAATTCAAATAAGCCATGCAGCGTCTCCGTGCGGGTTAAGAAGTGAAGACTACACAGTCCCACTAAAAGGCATATCGATCTTTTCCGTTTAAAACCCGATCCGCTTCCACAGAGCTCACTCCGTATCGTTTGTTGTCTTTCGTCAGGGCTGTGTGATACTGAACGTGTTGTAATTCACAAGGTTACGTGTAACGTTTTGCTCAAATTAAAGGAATGTTAAACCGCTCAGTCTTGCAGATGCGTCACATTTGCAAAGACATTTTTATTGATCGAAAGCTAAAATTCCATATCCACTTGTTTTTAAAATGAGGTAATGTTACTGCTTGTAGGTGCTAAAACCGTCAGACAGCTTTCAGGATTTCTTTTTTTGTACTTGACTTGGTTTAAATTGTATGGCATCAAAATGCAAAATATGGTCTTCTGGGGCTTTTCAATAAATCATCTTCAATCGGGTTCAGTGAACTTGTATTTACAGTTATACATGTATAGGCCGCTGGTTACTGCATTTTATATTTTTGTGCACTCTTATACTGGTATTAAAGATAGATATTGGCAGGAACTCCTGGCAGATTTACTTTTCACGTGGGGGGGGGGGGGGGGGGGGGGGGGGGGGGGGGGGGGGGGGGGGGGGGGGGGGGGGGGGGGGGGGGGGGGG
>JAODKC010000045.1:3717299-3730391 GCA_026777985.1 Mormyrops attenuatus | reverse complement strand
CCTCATTGTGTTTTTTTAAAAAAAAGGTTGGGGCCGCCAATCACCCATAATGCCACCTTTTTTTGCGGGGGTTTTTCCAACACGCCGTTCCCCCCCCCCCCCCCCCACAGTTTTGGCTGTTAGTGCCTTTTCCTTCCCGGCAGAGTGCCTTAATGTGGATGTTTTTTGCAGCCTGAAAGCTTAGATGCCGTGCATGTTGTTTGTCGAAACTGTGCAGGAGACGCTTCTGTGAACGTTGAGCAGAATTTGACACTGGGAAGCAGAGTGCTCTGTCAGGCCGCCTCAGTGGCGTCATCGTGGCTCCAAATCGCATCATAGTGTCTTCAGAATGAGGGTTGGATTGCGATGTGCACAAGTAACAGCTACAGCCAGGTGTTCTGTTTTCTCTTGTTAGCTTTGACCAAACAAGTTTTTGGTCCCTGATTTAAAAAATGAACCTTGTAACATTGTTGGCGTGATATTTTGACGTCATTTTCCTTAACAGTCAATCATAGTTTAATTTTCCTTAACAGCAAACTGAAGGGTTATTTACAAGACTCCTCCCTGGTTTGTTTCAAGCTGGTTCATGTCCAGCCTTCATGGGTAGTGTCTTTGTTTATACCTGTACATAGCTTGATTCATATAGTTAATGTATTCCCTGGCCTTCTGGAAATACACATCGTTTTAGCACATGTCTGTCTTTGCCATGATTGCAGACGTTCTGATATGTGAGCCAGTCACTCAAAAACCTCTTGGTGGATTTTTTCCGAACTTTGTACAGGCATTGTATGTGTGAGGACCTAAAGCTGTTTAAATTCTGAGACAGATCGCCCAAAATCTGAAGCTGCGCCCTATAGTGATAGCCAAAAAATGGCCGGTTTTGACACTTGATCCCGTTAAGATGACAACTCAGTTAGGCATAGGGGGGTGGAATTGATTCAGTTTTGAGACGGCTTCCCCCGAAATTGTAGCAGTGCTGCTTAGGGGCCTCAACGAAAAGGGTGAAAGCAGGTGATTATTTAACTTTATGAATGATAAGTCAAAAAGTATTTGATTGATCTTTATTACTGCTTTACAAAAACTTTATATGCATGAAGATCTACACCTGGTTTAATTTTTAGATAAGTTGCCCCAAAAATGAAGTGATAGTGCTATGTGGCGCAATTGAAGGAAACAGTAGCTGTAGAAGACACTTGGTCTTTGAACACAGTAACTCCAAAAGTATTGTACGGATCTTTTTCAAACTTTGCAGGCACAATGTGGGCATGACAGCCTGGAAATTTTGAGATGGATTGCCCCAAAACTGAAGCAGTGCTCAATAGTGATGTTAAAACATAGATAGTTTCAGACACTTCATCCTGTTAACGTGATAACTCAAAAAGTCAGACAGAGACTTGTATGCTCGTTTGCGTCCTCATAATGTGACTTTGTCGATCTAAATGAGTTGCTTTGGACTGACTGCTGACTTTTGCAAAAACCAACAACTGAAATGTACAAAATGAAGTTTCTTACTGATCAGAAACAAGTTACTATCTGAATCATTCTAGCAATCTGTTACCTAGACTTTTAGTCTGTACATTTTTGTTTGGTTTGCCGGAGACTATACACGCTACGTGATGAACACTAGGCTTTTTTAACCTTTGCAGACTTGTTGTTGACGGCATGTTGCAGACAGGGTCAAAGAATGGGAACTGATCAAATTTTGAGATGATTCACACCAAAGTTAAAGCAGCGCCGCATAGTAATGGCAAAGAGAAGGGCAGGTCAGACACTTGATCTTGTCAGTATGTTAACTCAAAAATTGCTTTTCAGAATCCACAATATGCACACCCTTCTGCTTAGAGTCAGCCAGTTATTTCCGACACTCGTACACTGTACTTAACTAATTATGTTTTTTTTCCACTTAGTTGCTTCAAGACTTACCCAGACTTGCGGTCAATGACGTTAGTCGCATTATTGAAGCATCATGCCATATGAAAGCAACTAAACAGATAGGCTTCAAACTATATGTTTCAAACAGAGGCTACGTTATCATTATCCTTGAATGAACAAACGTCCTCTTTTTGGGACCTACAAAAATGCCTGAAATGACAGGGATTTCGCTTTGTTTCATGTTGACATTTGCCTTTTACTAGGGTTGGGCAGATAATCGATATCAATAAATACAGTTTTTTTTTCTTTCTCGATTTCCCCCCCAAACAACAAATCCTGTTCTAACCGGGTCAAACTGTGTTATCGGATTAGAAAACAAACATGAAAAGTTTGTTTTTTCTAACAGTTCTGTGATAAGCACACCCCGCCAAAAACACAGCTAAACCTTAGCAAAATAAACATGCTTGTGATTTCTTGCATGAACTGGTCACTGTTTAAGTTCTTCTCCCAAACAGTGATGGCGTTTCCCCTGTGTATATATAAGTATTGAGGGCATACTAAAGCATAACTTCTTATCTTATTGTTTTTTTGTAATTATGATGGTAATCGTTATTACTAAATTCCATACTTTTGTTGTTAGGCATCATTTTCGTTGTATTTATTTGGGCAACATTCCCTGCTCCTGTTTCAACCTAGAGAAATTAAAGGTGAAGAGAACACTTTAATTGTGTCCTCAGGAGATTTTCCTTTTGTCATGTGTTCGTAACACAGTATAAAATGTACATTCACATGATGCATTAGATTGTAACGCATTCTGCCTGGTGTCTCTGCCTTGCGACAGAAATTTAGGTTTTAGAAAAAACATATGAATATTTGAGACAGTAGGCTGTACACCACTGTTTGAAGGGCATTTTTAAGAAACATTACCTATGTATTGCTTGCCAAATAGGCTATATATAAACATATACTCATTAATGATCACGTGTTTAGATATTATCAATAATTGTGTTATTTTTTTGTAGCATAATCTACAGTGCAGATTTAGATACTGGCCCAACCCTACTTTCTACATTTAGAATATTTTAGGTGCCGATATTTTCTTTACGTTCTATCCCCGGTGTCCAACGCTAAAATTCCGTCATAATCTATTACGCATAATTTTAATTTTCGTTTTTAATGATTATAATTTAATTTAAATTTTCATTCATTCATTTTCATGTTTGATGATTAATATGCATAGCAGGCTTTTATATTATGCATTTGCAAGGGCATGGAGAGAAATGACGAACAGAGACGGCAACCACGCAGTCACTTTCATGTTAATAACACATGAAGCAGATGAATGGTTTTCTTTCTGTAATGATAGCAGAGGCCACTAAAAATACTGTGGCCATTGTGCCTAAACCGGCAAATATGAACAATGCAATTCTACAAATTTAGACAATTACAATTAAAATATGAACAAACCATTTTGCCCCATAACATTAGCTGCTGCTGGCTGGTAAACGTCATCAGTATCACGTTTGTCCTACATCCTCCACCGCATCAATGCCTCTTTTTTTTTTTTCTTTTCTTTTTACTTTTATCATCAAGGCCATCACAATTATTGGACTTCTTAAAGAAACTTCAGATACTCAGCTGGCAAAACATTAATATGTCATTAATATGTACACTTGCCACAAACTGGTCAGGGGTGCGAATTAAAGTTACGGTAGACTTACTTAATTTTCTGAGACATTTTTGATGTAAAGGGCCACTGTATGGATAGTGGAAGTGATTTAAGCTGGCTGAGATTTTGCCGGAAATACGTCAGCACCCTCGTATGCATATAGCCCATTGGACGTTAAAACATGCACAAACAAATGCAAATAACCACCTAATTGGCGGGGAGAGATTTCGGATCTACGTATAACAACAAGGACATGAGTTTCATTAAAAAAAATAAACATTTAATTTGTTTTTACATCTCCAGGTGTTCGGTCCACTATTTCTTGAAATTGTACAAGTTGGTGAGTGTGGAATGAGTATGCCTCAGATAGCCGGGCCAAATCGCAGAGGAATGTCCGGGAAATACAATGCTTTCCTTTCTGACGGCACCAGATCTAGTTTAAATTTTGAATGGGACCTGCTGTTTGAATCCACATATTGAAGTCTGACTTTGTACTGAATTTGTACCCCCCCCCCTTCCACCAGCAGACGTCCCAAGCTTCTCGGACCCCCACATTCCTCTAGTGGCTCGCGAGATAATGCAGCGAATGATCCGGCAGTTCGCTGCTGAATATACCTCAAAAACCAGCTCTTCTCAGGACACTCCCCAGCCCAACGGCACCAAGGACCAAAGCCTGCCAAAAGCGCCCTCGCTCGCCGTGCCCCCTGCTGCTGCCACCGCCGCCGCTGCCTCTGCACAGAACCCTGTCCTTAGCAAGCTTCTCATGGCCGACCAGGACTCCCCACTGGACCTCACCATCAAGAAGCCAGACCCCGAAACCCTGGATCAAGGTACTGGCCCTTAGCTGTCCCTGGGATGCTGACATCCTGAATATCATCAAACTCATTTTTAAGTCTCCAAATATTAGATGAATTATGTCAGGGTGCCATTTAATATTCCACACGTGTCTACGTACTTTTAACCAAAATATTACCTATAATACCGCAACCTTGTGCCCTATTCTGACTGGGGTAGGCCCTATCCTGTCCAAGATGAGCTATTGGACGGTGGAAGGATTAGCCACAGAGATTTATTTTAGGGCTGCACAATGTCACATCGTGATATAATCGCGATTATATGCCACATGTGCAATTATCACCAGGGCTTTAGATGACGGGAGTAAACAATTGTCTGGAGACTGGCATTTCAGCACTATATGGACATTTACTTACACCCACAATTTGGTAAGCAGATTAGTAGTATACAGAATTCCGTTTACTGTTTTGGTAAATCATGGAAGTGATAAACACTGAAGTGGCGGTGAAGGAGATAGCTCAGCAGCCAGAACATCTTTTAAAGGAGGAGATATCGTGGATAAACAAGGTATGAAAAGGCGTGAGTGGTGTGGTGGTGCTTTTTGCAGTTTAAAGTGTAACATTTTTATTAAACAAGGATACGTCAAATTTATTTATACAGGTTACTAGTTCTGGGCATCACTATACTCCTCTAATATTTTAAGTGTACTGCTAATCTGCTTACCAAATTATGGGCGCAAGTAAATGTCTGTGTAGTGCTGGAAAGCTGATGTCCGGCCAAATGTTTACAGCAGTGACCTGAAGTCCTGGTGATTATTGCGTATGCGCCACATAACCGTGATATCGTGCAGCCCGAGTTTATTTTAAAATATATTCAGGGATGCTGCCTTTGTGTTAAACATTTTTCTTCTTTATTTTGTTGTATAACGTGTCATTTGGCTGTCAAAAAAGAGACCCCTACACTGTCTGCTCAGTCAGACGAAAACCTGATGTTAAATAACCTGCAGCTGCGGATGAAACACAACGCCGCAAACTGTATCTGCCTGCCAGCAGAAGAGCCCTTAAAAATGGAAACCTGTACTTTAGCCTGTAATCTTGCGCTAACCACCGCCTAGGCTCTGTAATGTGCCACTGTAGAATCGTAATTTCAAAGCACAGACAACCTTTTCTGCCTTGTCTTAAAATCAGTTGTACTTAAGTTGCTGATCGAGCCGCGAGCAATGCCGGGAGGTCATTAACGCAGTGACGCTCCAGCACGTGGATGGACACTTGCAGAACGTGAAGTAAAAACACACTTGGGGCTATTTTACCTTTTTGAAGACTTCTGATATGATGGGGGGTGGGGGCAACGAAAAGCCAATGTACTTGACGGAAGGTGCTCAAAGGAAAATGGTTTCACGTGTTTGTATTTGCAGGTACAGGTTGGCATATTTTAGGTGGGGGAAGTCGAATCAGTTTCTGCTTAGGTTTTGTTCCCTTAAGAACCATGGATGTCCGGAGCTCACCGTTCATCTGATGTTGATTTTTGTCCGAGATCTCCACCCAACCTGGGTTCACCTAAATGCCAGTGGTGTTTGTCTTTGTGCTCCTGAGGACACAATGTCAGGAAGCAGAATGGGGACTGAAATAGTGACTAAACAAAAGGGAATTTTAGGTCATTAGAGACCATGCTTTTTACATTTGCATAAACTAGTGAAAAGGCATTATTTTGCAGGTGGGAGTCTAATAACACAACATAGTGCTGGTATTAATGAGTTCATTATTCTTTGCGTACCAATGTGGGGCTTATATGAAAATAACATTTTGAAGCATATATCTGAAAATGAGCTTTATGCTGTGTAGGCTGTGAGTTTTACATGTCAGCCCGAAGCTTTTTAAATTAAGATTGCAAAGTGATTAGCGCAGCAACAGTTTACATAAGTCTGGATTTCAGCCTTAATGCGCTACCTTGGCCGTTTCCCACCTCATTCTGAATGTTGCTGTTGTCGTTGTCGTCATTTGTTTCCACAGATGGAGTGCTTGATCTTTCCACCAAAAGAGGTCACAACACCGGGGGCGTCTCCCTTAAAAACTCTCATGGCTGCTCAACAGCGCCAGTAGTGAAAGGGTAAGCAGCATCATTTTCACTTTCACTTTCATATATAGGTTTTATTTGTGCTCCACCCAACTTCATCACACCGCCGTGTTTGATAAAGAACATATGGACTCCGTGGAGGAGGTCGTGTTCGTGACGCGCCTATACTTTCACACTTCGGCAGCAAGAACTTATGAACTGCATAAACTTATGAACTTCAGGGAAAGGAAAAAAAAACAGTTCATTTTGTTTTTGGTCTGTTTTCTTTGGTGGGGGGGGCAGAAGGAGTGTACAATTGCAAAATCACTCCCATAGGGTGTGTAAATTCTGCTTGGGTTAGAGTGTGTGGTGATGGTTTCTTGTGTTTTGTTTTAAGTGGGTTCAAAATAATAATAATAATAATAATAATAATAATAATAATAATAAACTGCTTGTGAAGCCAGGGGCCGTTTGATATTCTTTTCCTGCCAATGAGTTTTCATGTGTTAATAATTCAGTGTTTCCCATCACAGGGCAATCCACAGGTCTTGTTTAGCCGCGCTACATTTTCTCTAATGTCGCTTGAGATATATAACCAAAAAATAGGAAATCTTACCTTGTTTTACTTCTGATAAACTGAGCATATTACTCGTTGGTGCAGTATAATATACGCCATACGTTTTGGAACTTTCTTTAAGGTTCATATAGCTTACAAATGATCAGAACTGACCATTCTTACCGAAAAACTTCGAGAAACCTCTGTGGTAAAGCAGTGGTGGACTGACAATTTATGTCTTTGCCCAGTAATAATTTGTCAATGAAATGCAGCCTTCAGTATTTACAGTTTTTAAATATGGTTCCGCTGCCCGCTTGTATGGTTTCCTTATTTTGAATTGGTAATTGGTTTATTTAATTGGTGATTCTCTGCTGCAAACCTCTTATTTGAAATTGGGGTGGGAAGGTAGGGGTGATTATTCTGGCTGTCTTACTGAGCACTGGTCTGCTGGGAAGACCCAAGTCAGAACTCTGCCTCAGATATGAGTATGACGCATGCTAGGATGCGTGCCTATTGGTGGAGATGTCTTGCCTTTGCTTGGGTGTTCTCTTGTTTGATCAAGCCTACTCGTATGAGAGCAAGGTTATTGCTGGTAATAGTGTCAGTGCTGTATTGACTTCACATACATCCCCTTGGATTTTTTTTTTTAAAGGTTTTGATAGCAGTGGGGGCCTCCTATTCCAACAGAATTGTCAGTAGGCCAAGTGAAGATGGTCTGAGATCTGCCTGTCAGAGAAAACAGACTCTTGTGGGGAAGTAGGTGAGCAGAATCTGCTCTGGTGGCTCGGAATGCTCTTGCTCCCACGGCCCTCTGTTCCGATGACAGTGTTAGCATTCAGGGTACCTGTAGCCTGGGCCACTTGACCATTTTCATTCAATCATCTTAAGCTCATTTTGCCTCTTAGTCTTGCAGTGCAGGATGTATTAGCACAGACAGAGTACTTGGTGCTTTGCATTTACCTAGTTTAACTTGAAATAATAAAGACATGCAATTTATACAATTGTCTGTGTACAACAACGTACTCAACGAAATAAGATTCAGACCCCTCCTGAGAATCCGTATTCTTTGGCTCACGATCTGTTTTTTAATCACCATGTCCAGATTTTTGTATGTGTGTTTTTAATTTAATTTTATTAATTAATTCATTTGTTTGTTCATTTATTCATTCATTTTTTTTCTTAATTTGCCTGATTTGAGAAGCGGACCCTTCCTCCATAACAAAAGCTGTTCCTGGCAGGCACTCTGATCCAAGATGGCCGCCTGTCACGTTGCCTCCCGGCGAGCCCCGTCTCTGGCTCAACCGTCGTTTTTTTAATTAGGAAAATAACTTTTTAGTTGACCTGTTAACAAGCATGTTCTTTTTCAGGACAAGACTTAATATGTTATATGATTTAATTCTGTGACACTGAAGCTGTTTATGTCTGCTCAACGCAAGGGTTGGTGGGATTTTAGAGGAACTTGAAAGCATTTGAGTTTCCGTGAAAATAAATCACTGTTGAGCGTCATGTTGTGGCCCTGACTCTGGATCACTGTTCTACCGTGCAGCTCGTTGCTCTACAGCAGGTAAATTCCCCCTCTGAGAAATGCTCGTTCGATTTGAGCGAGGTTTGTTCTGGTGTTTCCCCTCCGTGATGACGTATCGTACCACTTGGCTTACTCTTTTATTGCTGCACTTGTTTAGCGGTAACGTCACAGAGCTAAGCCTAACCGAACACTAATTTGTCATTTTCCCTTATATGGGTCTATTCTTAAGACTTTCACACAAGGCTTTGCTTCACCGCAAAATGCACCCCTCCCACCCCAACCCCACCTCCTTAAACTCTACTAAAACTGTTCAGCTGATCTATTCCATCCTATCCTGTGTTTATTTTTTTCTTCTTATGTTAATGTTTTGTTTTCTTTACGTTTTTTTTTATTTTGTATTGTTCTTCCAAACCATCTTGTGAACAGAAAAAGAAACCTAAAATAAAAAAAATTAACAAATAAGTTGACCATTTTATTTCATTTCATTTTGTTCCCCCCCACCCCTTACATTGTAAAGAAGCAAATTTTGTTAAAAGGAGAGGAAAAAAGTGATGTTACCTAAGCAAGGTCTTCTAGTAAAGGAGTGGCCAGCCCCTCCCCCCCCCAACCCAACCTCCACTTAAGCTGTGCAAGCTTTGCTTACACCAGTTTCCTTCCATTCAACTAGGCGTCCCATGAGAGCAGACCACAACTTTCAAGATGGAGACGAGGATGGGCCGCCCCCGAGAAGCTTTCAGGACGGGACGAGGGAGAATTACAACAACTCGCTGAAGCCCCCGCTAGCTCGCTCGCTGTTGATCAAAGAGGGGATTCTGGCCCATAAGCAGCGCCTGCTCCAGCCTGGCATCTCCCTCGGTCAGCCGGAGGTGGCGGGCCTACCTAACCACGGGCAGCATCCCCTGCTCCCCAGGGACGGCTCTTCCTGGGTCAAACCGCACCTCGACGGCCTCCTCAAGCTAAAGGCCAACAGTGCCCTCAGCGACCTGAAGGACTTGCCGCTTTTTCTGGAGAACTCGGGCACCACGCCGAAAGGCTCGGCTGCTCCGAAGATGCATGAGACTAAGAAGGAGCAGGGGCATTCCCCGCCGGTAGACCTAAAGATACCACAGGTGCGGGGCATGGACTTGTCCTGGGACTCCCACGCATCCGATCTGTACGGCTACGGCTCCCTGGTGGTGGCGCCACACCCCGAGAACGCGCTGAGCAAGAAGCTAAGGGCCATCCTACCCAAGCAGCATCGCCGCGGGGCCCTGGGTGGCATCCTGGATGGGTCGTCAGACTTCTGGGGTTCTGACGTGGAGCAGTCAACATCTGGGCAGCAGTACCCGACCTCGGACGCCGAAGGGGATCCCAGCTCGAAGCAGCCACGGAAGAAGCGGGGCCGCTACCGCCAGTACAACAGCGAGATCCTGGAGGAGGCCATTTCCGTGGTGATGAACGGGAAGATGAGCGTGTCAAAGGCGCAGAACATCTATGGCATCCCCCACAGCACGCTGGAGTACAAGGTGAAAGAGCGCCTGGGCACGCTGAAGAACCCTCCAAAGAAGAAGATGAAACTGATGCGGATGGAAGGGCAGGATTCTGCGGCAGAGGCTGACCCTGCCCCCAAGGAGGAGGGGGCACAGGGGGCTTCTGAGACGAAGGACGAGTAAAGCAAAAAAACAGAAACAAACAAACAAAAGATGGACGGGGCTTCAGTTGTGCCAATTCACTTTGCAGTATCTGGGTCAGCACAAACGCAGGGATTTAAAGAGGAAAAGGAGAGAAAGAGAGGGGAACATCTGCTCATTTCTGCAGCGGGTGCTCTGACTCTGTGTGGACAGTCACTGAAAGTTGCAAAGGAAATGCATTGAAGCCATGCATTACGTGAGACCATACAAAAGGTTTTGTAAAGCAAAATGAGTCACACTCCTCCCCCTCCCAACGCCCCACTGATTCTCGGAACTTGCAGTGGACAAATATTCTGATCTGTGGACCGCAGGATGGGGGGGATTAATTCCTAGAACAAAACACAAATATTTTTAAGTCCTTCTGATGCCCTCTCTCTCTCAAGAATTAGATTACAAATTTCAGATAGGAAATTGGTAAGCTGATGGATTGTGTTTAAACAAACCAATCTGGAATCATGCTCGATACATTTCACCAGGAATTCTCTACACCGAATTTTTGAACTGGATTTTGATTTTAAAGGTCGACTGCTGAGGTTTATCTGTACAACATCACTTTTATTTTCTTTCTTTTAATATATTATGCTTCTTAAGGAAACACATTTTAACGACATGTACACATAGAAACACACTACACAAAAGCATTCAGGGATGCACATTGACTTTTGTTTTCTCTTCTGTTTCGTTCGCTTTCGTTTGCACTACATGTTTGCTCTTGCGCTTGGTGATGCTCGCCAGACTTCTTGAGCTCAAACGCTCCCGGCAGATCTTATTACCTCATCACTGCTATCTCGGCACTCTGCACTTAAGGTCTGCTGGATACATTTTTCTGTCGTTTCCTGGTGGGCGACAACTTTTTTCACTTTTACCTCTTCTCTCAGTTGGGGGGGGGGTGGTCATTAACTTGAATCACACTAACGTGACACGTTTGCCATTTTTAAGTCACCATTTTAGCGAGCGATGGTGCGCTATGGATGATGAATTTTAAACTTAAGTTCTCTCCTCCCCCCAACAGTTGATGTTTGTGTACATTTATAGCGGGATGGGGTGGATTGAATTTAATGTTATAGATACGTACACTGACTTAAAGCCAATGTTCATTTTAGAATATTTTCCTTTTCAACTCAGGGTAACTGAGAGAGATTTATTCTATATTACAATGCTTTTAAAACAGACTTTTTCTGCAGGACTTAAGGGCAATGTATCAGTTTTCTATAACTTTGTTTTTTTTCTTTCCTTTAGGGTGGGGGGGTGGGTTATATGGGTTTGAGGCTGAGCCCTGGTGTGTCAAAAAAAAAAAAAAGTGTAAAATGGAGGAAAAGTGAGTTGATGGGCAAAAAGCAGTTGGGGTGGGGTCAGTTGTCAGTGTGTACATTTGTGAAAAAATAGCACTTTTTAAAAAAAAATATTTAAAAAAAGGATGTCTGTTAGGGGTAGTCGGATGGGGGGGGCAGGGCAGGGTGAGTGTAACTCAAAAGCTTTAGTGGCTGAACACGTGATAGAAAGCTGCCGCTCAAACCCAAACGCTCTTGCATTTGATTACCTCAGCAGACAGGCGATCTGCCGAGATCAGTGTAACCTCCGTCAGTGGGGAACCGGCACTGGTGGAGTTTGCCTGGGTAACGTGTCACAGAACCCCTTGTTTAGCAAAATAAGGTTTTGGGATTTCACTATTTTCCGTTTATTATTTGGAAGGAAACGGCATAACTCACAGGACTCGTATTACCTTAAATATACTGGCTGTAACACTGCCTGGTGCTCACCCAGTCTGAAGCATGGGGGAATGTGTATAAAGAAACTGTCACACATCTAATCTCAGAACTATAACAGTTTTTGCGATGTGCATTTTTACTTGTTTTTAACCAAATGGCATGCACCACTCTGGCACAGGAAAAATCCATCATAGCATAGTACTTTAGCTACTACTTAAATGTTTGCAAATCAGTGGCACGGAGAAAGTTTTTCATGGGTTCAACTGTTTTACAGTCCTACTCGGGTTTGTCAAGTACCAGTCCTGTTCCTCACCAAGTCAGAAACATTCAGTTGGCTGCTAAACACACATGAAATGCATAAGACCACACACACATGCATTCTCGCTGTCCAGTTTGAGATGTTTTTAAATCATCTTCCCTAGATAAATATATTTTAAATCACTCGGCTATGTCAGATTTTGTTGTGCGTGCTGAAGTGCGATAGATGTTGAATTTCTGAGACTGGAACTCATTCTGATGGGTTATTTTATTTGTGCCCTTTTGTTTAATGTCTACAATTACAAATATTTATTTTTAGATGCGTCAGGACACTTAAGCCGTATCTATAAGTAGTAATGGCACTTTTTACAAAATCTTTCCCAGGTGCAGTTGCACTTAAATGTCCCTTCTGAATGTGCAACGAAACAGCACTTCTTCCGTAGGGGCTGTGGTAGAGAGATCCACTCTTTCCAGCAAGGGAGAAAGTTTAACATATTAAAAAAAAAAAACCCCAATACACGAACCCACAATGCTTGACAGTGCCTCACCTGTGCTGAATCCCCTTCAGTTAGCCAGCATCTGTGTCATCGTGCCACTGTTTTCCAAACGGAGCATCCCAGTTTATGGAGGGCTCAGAAAGGCTTCAGTCATGACAACTGCCAAAGTCTGCTCTTTGGTGCACTGATACCTTCGATATGTAAGTCTGCCTAAAAACTCCCGTAATCTGGTGCATGTCTTTATTTCGTTTCGTCTTACCTGTGGATTAACAGATTCCCCTGTCCACAAAAAAACTACTCCTCCCTCCTATCGGCATTTATTTATAACACGAATGCAATGATCAACAAAAAAAAAACAACACCTAAACTACAGCCTAACGATGTTTTCACACAAAACCGACTGTTGGGCGGCGCGCGCCCCCCCCGGGGCGGGGGGGGGGGGGGGGCGGGGGGGGGGGTGGGTGGGGGGAGAGGGGGGGGAGGGGGGGGGGGGGGGGGGGGGGGGGGGGG
>JAODKC010000045.1:3693879-3710184 GCA_026777985.1 Mormyrops attenuatus | reverse complement strand
AGCCAGAGGTTGACGCCTGAGGCACGACCGACAGCGATTCTGTGGTGTACCGGAACTCATTGGTGAGAGGGATGGACCCCCCCCCACTTTGTTTTTTGGGTAATTGTGGTATCTCCGTTCTGATATACCTCATTCCTTACATTTGACTGACAAGTTCGTAAAAAAAAAAAATGACCCACGTCTCAGTAATTCAGATGATCAAAAGCAGGCACTCCATAACCTTAATGGACCTCATTTCAATATTTTTACCGTTTACAGTTTGTCAGGATTGTATAATTTAATGTTTTTCTTGTACTGTAGTTTTATTTAAGTACATTTTTTGTACTGTGTCGGTTGGATTTTTATTCTAGGCTATGATTGTCTATGTGGTAGAGCACTTAAAGGATCACAATAATTTATGTTGGTTTGATTGCACTATTTGTTAACTGTTTTGAATGCAAAATCTGATTTACAACTGGACTAATGAAAAACATGTCTCCTAATGTATGTAATTTTAAAATAAAATTTGATTTCCATGGTCTTTATTTTGCATTGAACGTCAGGCAAAGCTGATTAATTCCGTCTTTTGTGCATGTGTAAGATTTTACTGGTTATGTTGTATTCTATTAGAAGAAAAAACCGCCATTTTCGCAACACATTTCAGCTGTAATGTTGTGTAAGGTAGAATTCAATGGATGCTAGAATATCTTCTTTTCAAAACCACTATTCTTCTAATAAATTTTGTTGTGAAAATATTTCTGTGGTCCTTTTTGTTTGTTTATTTTTGGGTGTGTTGCATTTTTTGAATGAGGCCTACAATCTTAAAAATATATTTTGAAGCAAGGTTTTCATGTTTAAATTAGTTGGCAATTTCCTGGATGTCTTTCTACCCACAGGGTATTAGCTCCCCCCTCCATTTCCAATCCAGACTCCTATAAGAACCATAAACATCCCAAATTTAGTTTGTCTACTGTTTGTTTTGATGTGCCAAGAGCACTTTAATGTGCTGAAAAATACTTATCTAGTGATTTAAGAAAACTTTAGTTACATTGATTTAAGGGTTAGTGGTGTCCCCTTTATGGTGAGAGAACCTGTTAATATATTATGAAATACCCAATTTTCCTGCCCCAAGTAGTTTAAGGCTGTTACTGGTAGATGGACAGAGTCATAAAAATGTTTGTTTAGTATATGTTCATGAAAGACTTATGTCCTTACATGCCCTAAGAGATGGAAAAATTGTATGAATATACCTTGAAATGGATTGTACATTGTTTGCAGGTATTAATTAAAAGGTAAGTCAGTCTTCCTGGAGATATATTTGTAAACATGGTAGAATTATTATACAGCTGTCCGCTTTGTAAGCCATTGCTTTTATGTTTGAGGTTGGCACCTTCCGTGATTCGGTCATGTGTCTGGCTATTTGGTGTGTATGTTAAATGTCTATCTGTCAAAACTAACATTGGAAGTTTCTTTGAGGAATGGTATGTGTCTCTTATGTCAAGTTTTCCCCCTGGTACTCAAATTCTCACACTCAGCTTCAGTTTGTTTCCATTTCTGTGTTTGTGTTTCAGTGACTTCCGGAATTTGAACCCAGAGAAAGCGAGGGATCTGCAGTCTGTGTCGTCCCTGAAGCAGTTCATGACCAAACTGTGTCCTCATCACCAGAGGCAGATTGTTAATGCTTTGGAGTTCCTGCAAACTGAAGTCAGTGCCCTGAACACCCCTTGTTCTCTGAAATCACCTGCTGGTGCTCTAGCCTTGGAGGAGACTGCAGTGATGGACTCTGGTCCCATGTCTAAGTCAAGAAATGTTGTGGACCTCTCCACTGCTGAAACTGTGCTGGTGCCTGATATCTCAGCTCCTCAGACTTGCTCTAGTCCAACTCCTCAGCATGTAGACTCAAACATCTGTGAGCCTTTAAAACATCTGTCTCCCATAGATTTTATAGATCAAGTAGGCATACAACTTAATGAGCAGGCAAAAGGAGATCCTGGCTCTAATGTGCTTAGTGATGTGAAGAACTCCTTGGTCGGGCTTTCAAACTCCAATCACACTTTGGTTGGCACTTTGGAGGATCATCAGTGCAATTCTAAAGCCTCTTCAGACCAGAGCACAGAATCACTCCACACAGCATGTGATCCTTTTGACTGCCCTGTGGGAAGCAGTTCCCAAGGAGATGCCAAAGATTTGCTCACAAACCCTAATCCAGTCAAAAGGTCCTCAAAGACCATTTCGCCGGCATCTCCCAGGACAGCTAGAAAAAGTTGTAGAGGACCTCACGCTCAAATCAAGGACTCTTCTATTCGACAGTTGATAAATGACCCTGATATCAATTATGACATTGTGTACATTAGTAAACCCATAACGGAGATTGAGCTTGAACCGAAGAAACGCATCTCCCCACGCCGCACTGCTCGGAAGAGCACTAGAGGCTATAAGTTTGATGAGGACTTTTTGGAACTAAGAACTGTTCGTACACTTGCTAGAAAGTCTTCAGAAATCCAGAGAAATGGCAATTGTCCTACTCCAGTGGCAGAGGTTGAAACTGTCACCCCCAAACAGGCACTTTCCAGGCCTGATGGCATCCCACCCGTGGATGTACCATTTGTCGGTGGCTGTGGAGAGACTGCTGGTGAAGGAGCACCTATCGAGAAGGCAGTTGAAACCAAACATACCGGAGATGGTGTGACAGAGGGGACGGAAGCAGAGCCAACTGTAGAAACTAGTCAGACAGATCAGCCAAGACCTAGAGGGCTAATGCCATCTTGTCCGCAAGGAGAGGAATCTCAACCTAGTGTGGAACTCAATCCATTGGGACAAGTTTCACCTAGAGGAGACATGCTCTCCTGCCTTTACAAGGATGAATCACAGCTCAGAGTAACGATTAATCAAACGGGACCGCTTCAACCTGAAGGTGAGAAATATGTCTGTTCTCAGGAGTCAGAGTTAGTACCAGAAGAGAATCTTATACTGGATTTTGTCCCAGACAGTAATAGCAAGGATGAGGGCTCTGAAAAACACAAAAAGGAAACTGTCATCCTGCTTTCTGATCAGCCACTGAGCGTGACCAAGCAAGCACAAGACAATTCAGTGCCCTCAAACATCACTGATGCCAGTGAGTCCATACCAGCTGTAGCACCAGAGGAAGATCCCTTCCTTATCAGGCCAGTTACAGCTTTAGATCTCAAAGTAACACTGGAAGAAGATTGTGCTGATGTAGAAGAAATTAGCTCATGCAGTGAGATGCAAGTGACAATTCTGCATCAGTCAGAGAATGAGGAGTTGAACATGTTGACGACATGTCTTGGAAACAATACAGAGCCCATAGCAGCTGAAGAGCAACAAGATACTGAAGCAGAGAACACAAGTGTGAAAAATGATACTGTGGAGAAGCTCCCTTCAGTGATAGACACTGCTGTAAGAGATGATGTGAGCGAGCCCAAATTTCAAGAAATGATTGTATGTAACATCCCAGAAAAAAGTCAAAGCTTAAAAGATAATGGCAGTAAAAATTCTGATCGATGTTTGCGAAGTAGGGTCCAATTAAGAGATTCTGACTCTGTAACACTTTCCAGAACCGCCAAGAAAACTTCTAGTTCTATTAAAGGTTTTCAAGAAATTGATCCTGAAAGTACTGCATCTGAACTGTCACAAAAAAGCAGTGTTACCAGAACAGTACCATCTGATTGTTTGCCCACTGCCTCTGATAAGACAGTTCTGGAAAGTGCTGAGGTTCCTTTAAATAACAGTCAAGCTTCAGACTCCAAATCCAATGATTGCAAGGTGGACGACAATAGGATACAAACAAGACAATACTACAAATCTGTGTCTCATGAGGAGCCTGGGAAGAATGGGGGCAATGAGTCCATCAGTACGATTGATGGTACAAACTTGCAAAAAAGGGAAGCAAATATCTCTGAAGAAACTGTAGTTGCGACTGGTTCAGTGAAAAGTGAAATTCCAGACCTTGGCAATAATGTAGCCTCTGAAGGGGTTTCTTTGGAAGATGTGCCCATGAGGAGAGAGAGTAAACGAATAGCTAAATCCATTAATTCTGGTATCTTAAATCAATCCAGTCAAGTGGTTCTTAGATCCCAGTCTTCAAAGGCTCCTGGAAGACCAGGGGAAATCTCTGCAGACAAGACAAATGAACGCAGACATGTTGGCTGTTCTGTCAAAGCAACAGTGGGAAAAGGCTTACAACCACAGAAAAGTGTTTCAGATTCTTCTGGAATCCAGAGCCTTGAAACGACTGCAGAAAACTCTCCAAAGTTTTTGAAAGCTCTGAGGGGAGAAGAGACTCAGCAGCTAATCGCTAAGCTAAACACCAAGTACGACAAGATGCAGAAGGGATGGATCCAACTCGACAAAGACGGGCAGGCAATTTCAAGGCCACGAAACAAAGCAGACCGACTGAAAGATATATGGAAGAGCAAACGAAGGTCGCGGAAGCCGAAATTTTGCGATGGGCAAAAATACTCTCCGGTACAGATGCTCTTCATGAAGACATTTGACCTTGCTACAGTCTGTCACTGGTTTTTACAATCCACTGAAACAAGGTCACTTGTCATCGTTAAAAAGGTCAATACGCGCCTCCCATCTGAAGCTCAGCTTGGTTTTTACGGTTCCTCTGGTTTGGCAGGTAACTCCCGAGCTCTCTTCCCTAGCTTACAAGCTGAACGTTTAAAAAAGCATCTAAAAAAGTTTCCTGTTGCTTCCCCAGTCAAAAGCAATTTGAAGAACCAGCAGCTCATAGCTAAGACCCGGGAGCACAGCGGCTTTTCTGGCAAGGAGTTGGTAAAGAGGGAATTGACAACTGCTACACGAATCTCCACTAAACCCAATCCCCAGCATCCACCATCCCGCTCACAGGCTGCAGCAAGTGCTAATCTCCCTGCTAGGTCCCGGATTCTAAGGAAATATTCCAACATCCGAGAGAAACTGCAAGGACAACGACAGAAACTCCAGCCTGGCAAAAACACCTCTGTGAAAACGGTACTCTCGCCACAGCCCAAAATAAAATCTCATCCCCAGGCATTAAAAAAGACTTCACAAGGTAGTAAGTTAAAGAAGAGCGGAGACAAGAAAGTGAAGACGCCAATGACCCCTTCTAGTAAAAAGCAGCTTGCTAGTGATGTCAGTCATGGAAAACAAGCTAAAAGCAGAAGTGACAGATTGTTGATAGATGGCAAAGATGACAAGATGCCGGCCAGGACTGCTACATCATCACGATCGGTTGCAAAACCGCCTTCGTCAGTAACATCGAAATCCAAAAGTAAAGCTGAAGATCAAATGGCTGCAAGCAAAAAGGCAAATGTTTGTGGGGTGCAAAAGATGAACCCAATGAAGATGAGCTCTAGAGATCCAAAAGAACTGAAGAAACAAGTTGACAGCAGCATCAAAGAAATCAGGTGCTTCAAACAAACGAAAGTGGATGTGCCACCATCTCCCTCAAAGGCCCAAGTGCTGACTAGGTCACAACGGAAGATGGAGGCCATGCCAACACAGACTGCACCCGCGAAACCTGACCGAAAACGTACCTCAAATGTAGAGCCTCCTCCCATTCCAGCCAAAATGACCAGAAAATCTCTGTCAAAAACAGAATCCCGCCCCGCAGCAGAAAATGGACTCCTGCTATGATCAACAGGAGATGGTCAACCAAGGCATAGATTGTTTTGTAAGACAATAGTTGAACTATTGGGAAGCGTTGTATTCTTACAAAGATTGTGTGTGTGTGTGTGATATATATATATTTTTTTGCTGTTTTCACAGTTTGCTTAATCTTTCAAAGCTGTAAAACAGTATGATAGTAGCAATAGATTACAGGGAATTTTTAAATTTTAAAACCTGTCGTCATTTTGGAATGCTTGCTAATGTTGAGCTGTTAGTGAATGTTTCTCAGTGAATTTTGCCGTCAAAATGTAAAAATTTTATGTTCCTTTATTGCACACCTCTTGGAATCAGCAGAGATTGCATTGCAGAGACTGTATCTGGTGCCTTAACGATGTATTTTGGATGATATTGTGTGTTGCTGAAGATGCTGGCAGAATGTTGTTTTCATTTGTTGCACACATTTATTGTAGATGGACCCAGAACATGGTGTCCATGCAGAGAATCCTTTGGGGTTTTGCCTCTTTCTGATATTATGGCATGTTGGGGTTATTTTTTATTTAAACATTATTGAAGTAACATTTTAAATCTTGTACCTTTAGAATATTCAGGTTTTTTTTTCTTCTTCAAATTTGTCGGAAAACTGGGGGGAAGGGGGGTTGATTATTATTCAATCACAATTATGTAAGTGACCCAAGAGTTATTTTATAATATAATAATGTCCGTGGCAGTTGTTTCCAGTGTTGCCATATTTGCAAGTCAGAGCGGCGTTCTATGGAATTTCTTTTGGTTTATTTATTTTTTTTTTTATTTCTGAATAATTTAGCTTGGCATTAAGGTCATTGTCTTGTTTACCCCTGGCTGGCCCTTCTTTTCCTTGCATATTTATTTTTTTTGTTCCTCATGTAGGTGTTAAGCCAGATGGGGGAAAAAATAGAAAATTCTTAACTGTGTGTTGGTTAATCAGCTGTGAAGAGTGTGCAAACCCTCTAGTTAACAGCGGATGCCGTTTGAGGTCTTTACTAGTGCTTTTGTAATTTACTTAGTCTTCTGACAATGTAGTTTGGTAACCGGGGAATTCAAAGTTAATAGTTTGAAGATGGCTAATTGTCAAACATTTTTCCCTCCGTTTTTGAAGCTTGCAGACAATGTCAGGCGCTTGCTCTTCAGTCGAGTGCTGTAGGGCCTGTTTTTGTCCCTTGATAAAAAAAATGTTAGATTCCTCTTTGTCTGTGTGTCTGTGTTTGTGCGTGTGTGTGCCTGTGTGCACTCGTGCATCTGTGTGCGCGCGTGTGCACGAGAGAGACCCAGGCATCTCGGGGAGAAGAAAAGATTCAGTGTCCCATAAAATTCTGGGCTGTGAGACTGTCGTACTGGAACCATTTGTTAATATACAAAACTTAATGGCGAGGGTGGGGATGGTTCATACAGAGGTCAGTAGGCATATCTCTAGGTGTTTACATGTTTCTCTTGAACTTTAACCCAATATGGAAAAGGTAATACATAGCCCAGATAGTATAGTAGATATTCCTGAGACTGGTTTGTGTTGGTCAGAAATGGTGGTGACCCCTCAGTGTTCTCCTACACCTGTCCACAACATTTAGTGATCTCAGAGGACAGAAGATCTGAGTGTCCAAAGATATCCTGATGTTTGTGAGGTTTATTTGCGTGACTCCTAATTTTTCTGTAAAAATATGTGTGTGTGTGTATATATATATATACACACACACACACATACATACATACATACATACATACATTATTTATATATATATATATATATATATATATAAAATATGCACATATATTTGTATAACGTGCATATAAAATGTTTTCCTGTCCTTGTAGTATGAGGAATGAAAATGAAAGCTTGTTCTCAGGTTGTCTCGTCTCCGTATGGGCGGGACAGATCAAGATGGCTTCAGAATGGATGAGAAGGGCCCCATTTAAAATGCATAAGGCGTGGGCCTCTCACCCGTTACTTATTTACATATTTATTGTTCCATCTAAGCCGTGTGTGAGACCCCAGCATTTTCTGATCTGCATTCGGTATCCTCACATGCAAAAAACACCAACAGTAATTAATCAGCCCAGTCCATTTTTACTTAGAAGTAATGTTTTCACCATATATTTTCACTTTCAAATTTCCTATTAAGATGTATAAGCTATAACTGTAGAAATGCATTATGAGTCAGCTGAGAACATAATCAAATGTGATTATGTATTAACAATGCGTTTATGGGACATGTACGTTTGTAGAACGGTATCACCAAGCAGTAGCATTTCTGGAACGCTTCTAGAATTTCAGCCATTTTGAAATTCTTAAATAGAATTCTTGTTCCAGAACCATTAAGCATTGAGTTTTGATTGAGTCTTTCACTAATATAAAGGGCTCGTTCCCTTGTTTCTCTTTTAGGATCTCGAGTCCTGTTGGGGGGTGGGGAAGGGAGCTATACCCCAGTGCTTTAGACTAAAAAGGAAAGAGGCCAAGGGGGGAGGATGCATTATATATTATGGGTTCAGTCTATAAATCACAATTTCATTAAATGCTGTGAACTCTGGGTTTTGGATGCTCTCCTGGGAAGCCCAGGCTGCCTGCTCACACCGCCGCCTCATCTTGCCGTTTTCCCACTCTCATTTTGCTCCGCAGGACACGGCACGTCGCACATCTGCGTGGCTATTTGATTTATTTGATATTTTTATTTTCTGTCCCATTGTGAGCTGATTTAAATTCTTCAGTAATCGCTTGACTTTTAGGTTTTAATTGTGTGGCATGCAATGAGGCAGCCTAGTTTTTAGACAGATTTTATGCAACAGAGAGTGCGGTGTGTTTTATGTGCTGGTTGTGTTTGGCTCTGGGTTTTTAATTTAATGTTTTTTTTTTTTTCTTTCCTTTCTTTAATGTGAACACCCGCTTGGCTAAAAGCACCCATTTGCTGATGTCGTGTTGCCTGGTGTGCTTTGCAGAATGCTTTGGAACTGAAAAGCCATAGATGTGTAGTTACTATGTATAGATATATATATAGTACTTTTATATAGATGTGACACCATTGGAAAGATGTTTTAAAGAATAATGTGAATGCCTGTGTTTCATTTCGCTACCCTGCATTTGGTTGTGTTGCTTTGGCTCAGCTTGTACAGTGGCGTGGATGAATCTAGTTCTCTACCTTGCTTTGTGTTGTTATCAGTCAAGACAGAAAAGGTCCTATATGATATGAGGTTATATTTGTAAATCTGACCAAGGAAAAGAATGTCGGTGAGAACACAGAGTGCTACTCTAGTAGGTCTATATCTATGTCTGTATGTCTTGGAGTGCTGGCATTCTGGAACCTTGGGAGTGTTGTTTGGTATCCGCCCGTCGTATAGCGAGTCCACTCTGCATTATATCCACAGGTTGTTTCCTTTTCCCCGCACTGTGCCTATTTTAATTGCAACTTATTAAAATATTGCTTAAAAATGTCCATCTGTTTTGTTTCTGTGTTAATGTGTTGCGTGCTTGACTAACGGAGTAATTAAACAGACTGTAAATGTGATGTAACACATGGATCGCAGGCGTTCAACCATGTTAGTACTGGTTTTTCAGTTATATAAATAACTGTCATTTTTGTTGTAATCGTTTTGAGAGCAGCACCCTGATGGTGCTTTGCCTGTATTTGGCAAACTCAGCCCAGATGCCCTAATGGCAGCTCGCAGACATGCATTCTTATCTGTGCCCACTTGGGGGCGTCCTCCAGGTATCTCAGCCTCAGAACGAGATTCCTATGTGTGTATTTATTCCGGTTGTGCCTTTAAAAGTGACGTTCTATAGGCAGAGCTGGTGTCTAGTGGGGTCACTGGTCGGCGTCATTGGGGTGGTAGTGAGCAGGGCGACGGTGAAATCAGACTCGATGCTCTGAGGAGAATCACACACATTTAATTTTATCGAGGAACAAGAAGGTTGAGGGTTGGGGGAAATGGTCGCCGGTGGTTCTACATACATTCAGCATGACGGCAGTTACTGATACAAAAAGAATCCCCCCCCCCCCCAAACCTCACAAGATTTATGATATCCATTAAGCGTAAAACATCAGCAAAAGACCAGTGGGGTGGGGGGGGACTTCAAAGCTTGGGACGTTGAACTGGATTTGTGAGTCACTTGTAGGTGTGCTTAAATGGAGGGGGAGGGGTATTTCACAGAGCTTTCCAGTAAGAGCTTTGTGGTGGGTTCGGATGCCAATGGACTGGGGGGAGACTGGGGGATGGGGGCACTCTCAAATATCAAAAAACAAATGCTTGTGTCCAGTCCCCGACTCTGACTATAAACATTTTAACATATAATACATTTAGCTACATTTAACGCATTAATGCAGTTAACTGACGAGTGGCGCAACAGATTTCTACCAGGAAGAAGTCATATGTGTATCAGAAACGGAAATCCCAGGCGTGCTGAGAATGATGTGCTGAGTGGATCTGACTTCCAGTTATCCGGGCTTTCGTGTCGGAATGACACGCTATGCCATTATTGCCGCAGCAGGACGCTTACTCGTACCGTCCCAGCTTAGCAGCTTGCTCTGTGCCGTGGTCGCTGGCAGCCCGGCTAAGAACTTACAACCACCTGGTCCGGCCCAGTCAATCACTTCACCTCCTACCCATGATCCCCTACTGTCAGTGAGCGTTGGGCCGCAACACCAAACTTTTGCCGACTCAAATGTTTCAATGCTAAAATACCATCAAATCATAGCGGTAATGAATGCACTCCTTTCAGCAGCCTCAAAGCAGCCCCCAGCGCCTCTCGAGGCAGGCCCCTCTTCAGGGCTTCGAGTGTGACCGCGGTCCTGCTTTGCAGTGCCAGTTATTCTATTGCCAGCTGTCCACAGCGACCACTGGCCAAAACTGGGTGTGGAAAATAGCCAGGCAGTGATTCTGCTTCTTGTTGATTGTGTGAGGTGCTTTGCTGAGCCACCCACGTGGAAACGGCAGAAATGTAACTTCGGTGTATTTATAAGCCCATAGATATTATTTAATGATTTAAAATCAGCATGTTATATGTAAGTGAATATCCTGGCTGTTCTGTATTCTTCAGACAATAACATGCACAGTGTTTAACAATTTCAAGTTGCAGTTTGGACTGGACAGTAACTGACTTGGTGTTTGTCTTGTGTCACTCAGCTTAATCCTCCACATTTTTATTACTGAAAACAGGCAAATCTTTGTCGGATCTTTTTTTTTTTTCTTTCTTAAATGTAGGGAAGAAAAGCTTGAAGCTCCTCCACAAAAGGTATTCACAAGCATGTCAGACCACCGTAAGACCACCTCACCTGAAATAAAGCCGTCTAGCTTTTTGGCATCTTGCAAACTGGTTCCTTTGAGCGTGTGCAGGAAAAAAAGAAAATCATAAGCGAGGAAAACTGTTCCGATGCCGCACTGCGATTTCCGAGGCTTCCAGAAAACACAGATTTACTCATTAACATATAAAAATACTATACGAAATGAAATAGACATATATATATTAGAATCTGTTAGGCATTTCTGTTTGAATAGAGGGCTAAAGAGTTACACAGGAAAATAAAATACAAACTTATAATCAAACAATGCCACAAATTATTAAAAAACAAAAACTAAAACAAAAAAAATCTGCACCTTACCATTGTGTAAGTAATAGAAAAGAGAAACTCTACAATTCTTTTTGTTTGTTTTAATCTTCTGGTCATGCAATACTTTGCACAATCAATACTGCCAGCAGAAAGGGGAGGAGCTTATATCTCTCCTATTTGCACTTCTCGGTTCGCCTGCCTTCTTAGGATTTGCGGGGGCTGGGTCTTGGCCAGCAGGTGGCAGCGTGTTCCTCTGCACGCGGACAGTCCTGGACGCTCCCTCATTTCTGGGAGTAACGGTCAAAAACGTGTGAAAACGTTTATGTACATGAAGCCTGTCTGACCTGATTTTTTTTTTTCCTTTCTGTTTTCTGTGCATGTCGGGTGCCTAGCAAAGTAATTCTTAATACTGTGTTACTATTTATTAATGGTAGGCAGCCATCAGACCCTGAACATGCAGGTCTAAGAGGACACTGTGCTCTCTTGCCATTATTTCAATGATTTTTGAACGAAGCTCGCCAAAGAATATGTTGTATATTACACTGTAGAGACGGACTGTGTTGGACCGCTATGTTGTGTAAGGTTCTGATCCTGGTTCTGGTTCTGGTGGGAGATGCAGGAATAGGGTTAGCCAGCTGTGCAGTGTGGGTAAGACGTTCGACAGCACGTGGGTTTGGCTCAAAAAGGGAAAAAGAAAACATCAGCTTTCAGCTTTAGTCGCAGGCCCGGTTGAGAGGAGGAGGTCCAGGGAATCCCTCAACACGGAGCGTCACCGACATGCCAAACTCCATCGCCATGCCTGGAGGGGACCAGCATGGGAAGAAGGTGGTGCATGTTTGTGGGGATCACCATGGTCAACTCCCCACCAGGCCTCTAGGTGGCGACCACGGGACACTTAACGGAGTGGCTGATGAGCGTCCGAAGGTTAGACAGGGCTGACGGCCACTATGGATCTGAAGGCTTTCCGAACTTTGACCCTTTCGGACAATGTTGATGAGTGTTTCTATTTTTGTTTTTAAGTCATACACCCTTAGAAGGGAAGAAATGTCCTATATTACAACCACTGTAGTCCATAATACATATATATTTTTCCATATATATTTTGTTATACTCTCGCTCTTGCTGGCTCGCTTCCTCCGTCGCTCTGCCCCCTTGTAGGGGGCGCTACATGCACCCCACGCAGCCACACTCGGCTGGCTTCTCCACCTCCTCAGTGAAGGAGCTGCCATCACTGCACTCGAAGGCGTATCTCCTGCGCTTCAGCCTGCGGGGGGCACAGCAGGCGCCGGCGCGACACCCACCCCGGCATTCCACCCAGGAGAGGGAGCGCGTGGTCTGGCAGATTGCGTAGCCGCGCTGCACCTGGTGGAAATCCCTCACGGGCTCTCCGCGGCACTCCGACACTGGTGAAGGAGACATGGGATCACCCACAGCAGACACCAAAGCCTCGCTATAGCCTGTCAACAGCAGCTCCAACTGGGATTTAACCTGTTAAACTTCGGGTATCTCGTGTCACCTCACCTGTGTCGCACAGTTCGCCACTGTAGCCCGCCTCGCAGTGGCAGTAAGCCTGCCCAGCGTCTGAGATCTGGCATCGGCCATGCGCACACCGCAGGTCCCGGCAGGGGTTGAAGAGCTCCCCCTGCTGGTTGCACAGGGCACCGCGGTAGCCCTCCTGGCACTCGCAGCGATAGGTTTGCTCATCCATGGGAATGCACGTCCCGTGGACACACCTGTGGGGGGTCAGCCAGCTTAAACACTTTAAAAGGCACTGTTGTTGCTATTACTTATTTTTTGATACTTCGGCAGATCAGTGCTCCTTCTGGGATGTGAAAAGTTAGCCTGCACATCACAGGCGTGTGGCCCTGACAGTTACCCTGCCTGGTGTTACGGCCTGGGCCCCATGCAGCGCAACCCCTCCACTTGTACCCTGTCCTAGGACCCCCCTGGGCCCCAGTTGTCATCCCCCGAGACAGTAGGCATGGAAAGGGTCAGGGTATATTATTTACAGACTACAAACCTCCAGTAGAGGTACGGATGCATGCAGTGGCTGCTGTTCCTTAATTATGGTATTTAAAGAGTAAAGGTGATAATTTGCAGGGCAATTTTTTGACGGATGTTGCTGGGCAACTGCCAATCAGGTGAGAGACAAATGGCAAGTCATCTGGATATGGTTGGATGTGGATGACTGCACACAACTTGCGCATGGCCAGTTAAAGTTTCTCAAATAGAAATTTGTTGCCCAATATCAATGGGATAGTGCCCACAGACATTGCCCAAAAAATTGCCCTGTGTACTGTCAGCCTAAGACTCTGTATATTCAAACCTTACTGGCTCTCTGTACCTGTATGAAGCCCTCCCCACACTATGCCAAAAGTTATTTTATCATTCTAAGCAGCACTCCTGTGGCCCCCCCCCCCCCCCGGCAGAGCCACTCACTTGCTGCCCTGGCAGGGGTTGACGGCAGGCGTGTCGCAGTGAGGCCCACTCCAGCCGGGTCGGCAGTGGCACACAGGCCCGGCGGCACCATCAGGCTGGCAGATGCCGTGCAGGCAGTAGAGCTTGCGGCAGGGCTCACAGCCGGGCACCACGCCTGGCTTCATCTCCGTCTTGGTGAAGTCCTGCAACTCGTTGTTGATATACAGGCTGCGGATGCAGCCCTGGAAGCTAGAACCATTCTGCAGCTGCCAGAGGCGGAAGGCAGGCGAGTGCACGTCCATGGGCATGCCTGTGGGGGGCACCAGAGAGCCGTGTGAGCAGGGGGGCGACTTGGGGTAACAAAGAATCTGAGTTACCAGCGACAAGGACAGAAATTTATGCATCACAATATTTGCATCATGCTGAGTCTGAGTATTTATTTGTAATTATTGTTGCACTCTAAGGACGTTTATTTGTATTTGTCAGGGGCCGGAAAGACGTGTAGAGTAAGATTTTCATTGCATAGCGTGACTGACTGCTGTGCGTATGACAATAAATACTTTTGAATCTTGAATCTAATAATAGTCCACAGGTATAGAAAGGCTACATACTAACATGCAGTTTGGGGTGCTTCTGGTAGGCTCCACCAATAACAATGGCACTCTGTGACAAGCAGGGTTCAATGAGTCACTGAGAAGCATGCGGGGGTGTCGCTACTGTCCTCCATAGAGGGGGCAGATTCAGCAGAGCTTAATTCTTTACATGGATCGGCCTAGTTCCTTAAAGCGGCATTTTCTACATTTGTCTTGACAGTGAACCGTCTTGTGTCATGGAAGGGTTGTCATGGAGTAACGCATCAGTAATTGATCCTGACAGCACCCAGGGCTACTATGATAATGGAAAGAGCGGGATACCGCGATGCCCTCGTTCCTGCAGAAGGTGGGCGCTCCTCTGCTACGTTACTCCAAAACCTCGCTGCACCCTGCTTCCGAGCTCAGCCTGTCTTTTATTGTAATGAAACCGCGGCAGGTTTCCCAGGAGCAGATCAGCTGTTTAACACAGAACTGGCTTAGCGTTGCTGGATTATTAGATTCTTAAGGATATTAAGGATGAAAGACTGCCAGTTCATTTCACTTCCTGACTGGTCAAATCCATAATGACACCATAATTACAGCAGGGGGCTGGCTTCTCTGATTGGCCGGACCCCTCACACAAATGCATGAATGGAGGTGTGCATGGGCGGCTCACCTACCCCCTACATATAGTGGAGCGTCTCTGTTGAGGGAGCGGACCGCCCCCAGGCTGTCCATGGTGGTGGGGAGGCCGCCGTCGATGGACAGGTTCACCATCTGGTCGAAGGTCACCAGCTCCACCGTGTGGAACTGGCCGTCGTTGATGGTCTCGGTGCTGAGGAAGGAAGGAGTGATGGAGAAACACCGCTGACAGAAGCCTGGGTTCGGCTGGCTGGGTTCTTCCCAGTGGTGCGGTGCCCTCGGGTTACTTACCTGTAGATGGCATGGCCGGGCTGGCTCCCCGGGTCATAGCTGACCTTCACGTGACCTTGGTGCAGCTCCACGGCGATGTGGTCATTGTCTCCGTTGTAGAGCAGGATGCCGTTGTCTTCAGCTGTGGACACCTGTCTCACATGGGGGGGAGGCAGTCCTGAGTGTGTGTGGGTTATGTGATGTGTGGAGGTGGTGATTGGCTAAGCGGGCTCTGTGCACGATTGGAAGGTTGTGGGTTCAAGTCCCAGCCAAAACAGACCAGTCACATATCCGTGGGCCCTTGAGTGAGGCCCTTAACACCCAGCTCCAGGGTGCTGCACGCTGGCGGACTCCGCACTGTGATGCCTGAACTATGAAGATGAAGTCAGCAAAGAGACAAATTTCTATATACCTGACCTTGTGCAATGACCAATAATGTGGGGGCATTTTTTCAGAACTCAATGTTATCAAAATGCCAAACGTCTTGTATTTTGGTTGGTTACTTTTGGTTAAGGTTAGGGCTGGGTAGGATTTACAGGTGTTACTGTAGGGATTAGGGTTTGCCCGTAGAAATGAATGGAGAGTCCCCACAAAAATATGATTAGAAACCGGTGTGTGTGTGGTGCTGAAACTCTCGGTGTTCCGCGTGAACTACGTGTGTCCTTCAGCGTTGCCGGCTGCTCTGTCTGCATTTTAGTTCGTGGACACATTCAGTTTGTTTGCATTTATTTATTTTTGTTATTTCTCCGCACTCAGCCCCTAACAGCTTTTTGCCCAGAAGGACTCTGCAGTGAGGGAAGCACATCTGAGAAACAATTAACGTTAACAAGCTCGTCGCAGGTATAACAGCAATTAGCGATTTAAATTTCCAAGTCGCTGCTGACTTGAAAAATAGCCAGAAGGGAAGACAGGAAGCAGCTTTTCTGTGCTCCACAGAGTGTGAGGGTGTCTGTGTCTACCTCTGTCTATGTCAGTAGCTGTATTACCTGCAGTTCAGATTAGGTAATCCCTCTGAAGCTGAGACGTAAAACTGAGGTCCTGACTCTCTGAGGTCATAAAAGATCCCTGGGCATCTTTCGAAAGAGTAGGGGTGGTACCCCGATGTCCTGGATGTGTGTGTGTGTGTGTGTGTCGGGGTGTGTGTATGGATGGATGTGTGTGTCAGGGGGGTGGGTGCATGCATGTGTGTCTGGGTGTTGGTGCGTGTGTGTCGGTGGTGTGGCATGGTGGGATGTGGGAGT
>JAODKC010000045.1:3639507-3653501 GCA_026777985.1 Mormyrops attenuatus | reverse complement strand
GTGCTAAAGCGAAGGTCAGCCCCATCACTTAGCCGCATCATCTTACCCAACACATGGTGGCCAACTTTGGTCAGCTGCCTCCACCATCATGTCACATATAACCTCCCCAGGAAAGGCGCGCCTCTCCCTGAACTTAGACATCTGGAGGGGTGTCTGTGAGCTTTCATGCTGTAAATCACATTCACACAGGCAGTATTCACCACACCCTTTTAGACATAATGCTGTGGACCACATTCACTCAGACACAGTAATCTTCAGGGTAGCTTTGGGCCACAAGCATTCATTCACTGACACTCTTTCCTTGCTGTGAGCATCGCACACTCACACACTTGCTCACTCAAACACAAGCCCGTCACAGTGCTAGCTGGGCTGATCTCGGTTCCATTTCACACGCAGTATCTGGACTGCCTTCCCCCCCCCCACACTGACAAATGTAGACCAGCAGGGGGTGCACTGCGGCACGGGTGTGATGGAAAGCCTGCAGGTGCTGCCGGACATTGAGTGTCACCTCATATAAGATCCTTCGGCTTGCTGAAAGCATAGAATCACGAAGCAGAGCGAAGCCCCAATGAATTCCACTTAACATCAGACATGTCGGGTGAAACGTGACTCTAATCATCTATCAGACCCATGAGTTTTCAGGCCTATTTCAGGCGCCCTGCTCCTTTCAGAGTTCCTCATCTCGTTTCCATCCCATAATTACTAAACTTCCCGGCAGCCAGGGACCCGCGTGGCGGGAACGAAGAAAGACTGCCCCCGTAAGCTCAATGTGACTAATCAATTTTGTGCCCCCCCCCACCCCTTTCCATTTGTCCTCCACCAAACCCCCACCCCCACCAAGAAAACACTGATTCGTCACATTGAGGATCATGGTGTTCTTTCAAGAAAGCTGAATCAGACGGCTGTCTCTGACAGCAGTGTTGTACACCTACAGTTGTCTATCTGTACTGATAGGAGGCGCCATCACGTTCATGGGCGAACGGGCACCATGAGCAGGGATGAAAGACAGGCCCGTCTGTTGCTCTCCCACATATCGAGTAGTGTGTGCTTCACCACACCTGGAGGCTAATATCCATGCTTGCTTGGATTATTGGACCAGGCAGTGTGCCTTCGGTAAAGACACCGGGGTCTCTACTGGTTTTAATAAAGATGCTTCTGGAATACGTGGGACCCCGTGGGTGTGAGAGTGCCCAACCAACACCCCCCCACACCCCATAAGCATCCATTCACTGACACTCTTTACTTGTTGTGAGCATCACGCACACGCACGCGCACAACCGCTCACTCAAACACAAGCCCGTCACAATGCTAGCTGGGTTGATCTCATTCCACTCGCAAACTAAGTAACTCCCCCGGACACGTTCAGGCTGAGACTGTGTGTTTAAATCCTTTACTCCTTAACACCCCGTCCGTCACCCCAGTGGAATAATATGCAACTGGCCAGACTGGTGGGCAGCACAATAAGGACTCGGGCTGGGAGCGCCTTCACAGTCGTTGCCGAGGTGTCAGTTGCTAGGAGACAAAAGGTACCCAGATGGAACTGTGGCTGGGCTTTGGGGGCGGGGCCAAGAACAATGGGGGGTGGGCCACAGCTGTGTCGGGGTGACACAGAGCCGGTGTTCCAGGGCAGGGGACAATGAGCCCCTTCTCATATGTACTCTCTCTTCCTGGGCTTATAAATCCTCAGCTCCCCTGACTGATTTCCAAGCTCCACTGCTTCTTCACTCATGCAGACGTAGACAACCACACCCGTGACCCCCCCCCCCCCCCAAAAAAAGAACTGAGGTTCTTTCTGAAGGTTTTCATTTGCTGCTAAGGTATGAAATGCAGGCCCGTGGACTATCAGAGGCGGCTAGTCTGTCCAGTGCTATGTTACAGCCGTGTTTTGAACTGCTTGACGGTCCGCTTGAGCCCCCCACCCCCGCCACTACTCTTGTGGGCTGACAGTTATGGCCCCGGAAAAGGCGCGTTGGCTTTTAAAGCGAGTCGGGCGCTTAGCTGGTACCATTGTGTCTGACAGAAGGTAATTAGCATTAAGCGCTAACGGCAGAATACAGGGCAAAGAGAATCAATCAGTTCCTTTCAAACGCGGGGCCTTCTGCTGTCGCCGGGGCCTACACGCTGCGAGACCACCTTACGCCCTGCAAACCTCCAGCCGGCGGCGTAGCCAGAAAATTGGACTCTGCATGCACCATGGGAAAACAAGGTGTGCAGCAACTCAAGCACAATAACATCACGTGTATCTATAATAACGCAGCTTTCATTTCTGAAAGGGCAAGCCGATGGGTGGTTGTTGTAGTTAGGGTCACCGTTTTCATTCTGAAGAAAGAAGGAACACCCCCCCGGCTCCCTGACGTGGGCTGAGTCGACTCAGACTCCATACTCGACGCCCCCCCCAGGTCTGAACTGTAATCGCCTTCCTCCAAATCCTAACTTCCTGACTTTGAGAACTCCACGTCCTTGACATGATGCAGACACTGGCTCATCTCTCTGAGGGGGGTTTCTGGAAGGGAGGGGCCGGTACAGCTGAGGGTGGGGGGAGTTGCCAGAGTTTTTTTAATTGACAGCTTTGCTGCTCGACAGATATGGTGCACAAGACGGGAAGCTCCAAGGTTACCGTAGTTACGGAACACTCCCCCCAGGTGGACGGCTCCTCCCTCCTGCCCACACACGCACAGGTGTGTGATCAGTCACCAGGCCTCTGCGCATCACTGATGCATGACTGTGACCCTCAGAGCTGCGCAGATCATCACGCCTGCTTGTTCCAGGCCTGTGAACCATGCAGAGCTGAAGGATATATCCACCGCTGCAGATATGCAGAGATACGGTGCGATTAAAAGCCTTCCGCGCAGGACCACAATGCATTGCACAATGAATGCATGTATTCATTTAATTAAAAAGACGGTTAAACGTCAAGGGGAAAATTAACATCTCCCCTTTTCCTGACATAGGGCTGTCCATGTGAGGCTGGTCAGTGCACTTTATTTTATAAACAGTGATGTACCTCATGACATCACCTGCACAAGACAGATTCCAATAGATTCCAATAGATTTTGACATCAACCTTACAGTTGGTGGCTTCAGCCAACTGAGAGACTTTTGCGATTTCCTTCAGGACTTCAGGACTTGGCAGCTATCGGTGAACCACCCTTGACAGTCTGGTGGTCTGTTTTCTGGATTGGAGGGGGGCAAAGTGGCAAGGGGACCTAGACTTCTGGGTCCGGTTCCAGAACATTCTGTGATGGAGGGCTTTAAAACTGTAAGTGACTGTGGACAAAAACATCAGCTGAACAAGCAGCAGAGCAGAGGGAGCAGATGACAGGCCTCGCCGTCTGGGCCCTGTCAGAGTCGAGTGTGAGCATACTGTCACGGGGGAAACAGAAACATCGGCGGGAAGCCCGAGAGCTTCACTCATGGAATCGATACGTTTCCAACATCTTGTCTGATTGACGTGGAGCTTCTCAGACATTTCCTCGCCAAGTGAAAAAATAAACTATTCCTCCTTTGACACAAAAAAATAAAGAAAGGGGCGATTCAATATAGCAGGGGCCCCTCCTCGAAAAAAGGGGAGGGGGGCAGGAACAGCAGAGGATTAATGACGGCATTAGCCTGGGTGCTGCCCGCGTTTACCCCTTAAGTTCTTAAGCATGCCTCGCTTGCGGCTTCCTGATTTTGAGATTGCTGTCTAGGCGTGCAGCAATCTGTGCACATCCGGGGGGGGTTGATGCCTGCTTTTGGGGGTCCCTGGTCCCACCCACTGCCGCCAACCCCCAAAAAAAGAGCCCAGGGCTGTCGTCACTTTCCCTCGATGATCCGCACAGCTACATGGCCATCTTTCTCTCGCGCTCAGCATGGCTTTGAGGGATCGATCATGACGCTGCCTCCAGCACCGGGAAATATGTCAGACCGGTGGGGGGGCACGCTCCTGTGCTTTTTAGGAAATCCAGGTTCTGTTGTCACACGCACAAAGGCCGCAAGTCTCATTAGAGAGATCATTAACCATGATTAAACGTCAAAAAAAATGCAAAAGAGTGACATTAGCTCCTAACTGCCAATTAGCTCCATTAGTCACACAGATTAGCGTATTATAAAGACGTACAGGGGGAAAAAAAACAATAATCGGTTATCATTTGCAACAATTAGTGTTAAAACCGTTAATCTCCCAGACAATAGTGCTGGAATCCATCTGCGTCTCACCGTCAGAGCCAACTATTTGGTGATGAGCCATTAGAAGCTGGTCCTGGGAGGGTTTCTACAATCCCCGACAGCTGAATCCCCAACTGACACGGCACTGAGGCGTCTCCTAAGGGCCTCCACGCTGAGGAATTATCAGAGAATGTGGAGGGAAAAAAAAACACAGAAAACTAAGGGCTTAGACTTCTTTGAGGGGGGAATTAGAAGTCATTCCAACGACTTGTTCACTTCCTTCCTGGGTGTCTGGGGCTTGCCCCACACCTGAGCCCACCTCTCAGCTACCATTGGCCACAGGCTCACATTAAAGACCAATGACCTGTCGGCACTGAAAAACACCCACACAACTTGACCCGCCCCCACAGCCAGCACTGGCCACACCCAACCATCTGAGGCCACCCACAGGGCTTTCTTGGTCCTCCTCTGTGCTTCCTAAATATTCAACTCTACCTGGCACCACAAGTCCTTTCATCACCGTGCCTATCACCTGACAATAATTCCTCACGTCGCAGTACCTCTATGCTCTCATCTGCACATCTGATGAATCCGTAGGGGCTTCCGCACATCCGTCAAAGCCTCCGTCTCCCAGCTTGTCCGTTCTGTGAGTTTTATTGTGCTGGCGCTTGAGTCATACCATAAATCAATCCCAGAATGCATATCAGTCCCCGCTGTGTGTCCAACATCCCCTCGCGCAGCCGGAGATTAAAAAAAAAAAAAAAAAAAAAAAACTCTTTGTGTTATGCCGGCAGCCGGATTTGCGGGTCTCTCTCTCCATGGGTGCTGGAGAACAGACCGCAGCATCACAAAAGTGCCTGTCTGCCGGAATTTAATTCAGCTCATTTTTATATAACGCGGCCGCTTCAGAGAGTTCGCCTGAGATCTAGCGGCCATGTTATAAAGTATGTGTACTGTTGGAGGCATTGACAGGAGGACTGGGCCTCCCAGTCAGTAAACCAGACTTCCCAGTCCCAGTCACACAATGAAACAACAAGTTCTTTGCCCAGTATATGCAACTGAGTAACTGTTACTATCAGCACCAGTCAAAGCACATGTGGCACCCTAGGCAAGCAGTCTCTCTGGCGCCACCTGTCTGAGACAAAGTGCTAAACGGGCACCCCCACAGTAGCTGGCACCCTAGGCCGGAGCGCCTAAGGAGCCCCGTGTCCTACAGGGTTCTGGTCTGCCATGGGTCTGGCCGGCGACAAATCAGCATGGCCCACAGTCCTGGACCTTCCCAAGCACGGTGTGACCTTCGGGTAAACTCAGGGATCATCACGCCTGGCGGGGAGGGGGAGATGGGGGGGCAGCCTGCATTCCCATCGATGAAACATCTGGATCCTTAGATGAGGATAGGAGTTCCCGAGCGGGGTCAGAGGTCAGCAGTACAATAAAATGAATGGCTGGAGAGAGAAAGAGGATGTCGGTCATCTGAGCCCAAAATGTCTAGAACATCAAAGGACGTATTTGTTGTCTTTGTTTTTATAGGTCTGCGTTTGTTGCTACCATTTTTCAGCTGGCCAGTTTTTTGGTAACCCTTGGAATCGCGTGTGGGGGCTTCTGCGGTTCAGCTAGAAGGGCAGCGATAACCACTTTAAGATGGGGGGGGAGACTAGTTGGTGAAAGAGGCCCAACCGAGGTGGTCGGGGGGGACTGGGGAGAAAGCGGAATGGTGTCCCGCGTTCCACGGGTCACATGACCTCTGAACAGAAGCAGCATTTTGGAGCTGAGGGCCTAATTAAAAAAGTAGGAAGGAGCGAATAACGGGCAGACAAGGAGGAGGAAGGGAAAACACGGAATGGGACGAGCGAGGGAGACAAACCCATCTGGAATTCCATTGTCGCCCCAGACTAATATTTGTTTTCCCCGGCTGCTCTCTGATTGGTTGTTTGCTAAAGGAAATGAGTGGATACTCAAAGCGTCTCCTAGCAACCTCCCCCCCCCGAGGTGCAAGGGTCGGGGTGATGGGGGAAGAAGGGGTTGGGGTTGAGGGGTTATGGAGGGCGGGGGTGGATTTATGGGGTATTTGAGACTGAGCCTGTCCACGTCTGTGAGGGTGTATGTGTGTGACTGTCAAGACAATAAGGTCAGGGTGTGGGTTGCCATGCCGACTGGGTATTGGACAGGCCGTAATGCAAGAAATGGTCACCTCCGCGACGCCATACTGTCTGTGGAATGGGCACCTCCGCGACGCTGTGGACTGGCGTACTGTCTGTGAAATGGGCACCTCCACAACGCCGTGGACTGCCGTACTGCCTGTGAAATGGGCACCCCTCCGCGATGGCGTGGACTGGCGTACTGTCTGTGAAATGGGCACCTCCGCAACGCCGTGGACTGGCGTACTGTCTGTGAAATGGGCACCTCCGCAACGCCGTGGACTGGCGTACTGTCTGTGATATGCCCACTAAATGCTTAATGATTCAAGATCACTAATATCCTGCTGACAAAAGCAATTACAGACAAAGGATGCTTTTAATTGTTACACTTTCCACTGATTTAAATGATTGTATAATTACGCTCTTGCTTTGTTAAGAGGATGTTGTGTATCTCCTGCTCCAATCCATGTTTGCAACGTGCTATTTGCCTCACTGGCACCTCACTTTGGAGAAAAGCAACTACTAAATAAATGTAAATGTAATATGCGCTTCCAAACCTCACAATGGCCGTGCCTACAATACCGCGACATTTCAGCGGCTGACCTTGGCTCACTGGGATCTCCAGATGCCACCCTTATGAGCAGCTGAATCTGCAGCTTTGGGAATCCAGCTGCTTGCCCCCACAGATGTTTGGTTTCCATCGGCGTGGTAACCCGTTCATCTCGATTTACCTCGGAGGCTCGAAGAAAGCGTCCAGTGCTGGAGCGTCCCGTAGACGTGCCGGATTAGCCAGTGTGTGAACGGGTGGGTGGAGGCCAAGCTCGTAATTGGGGGAGAAGCCATAACGCACGTGCCCCCCTCCCCCTTGCCAAATTGCCCCCCCTCCACTGCCCTCTCCCGGCCCGAGATTGGGGGGGGAAGATCTTCATCACAAAAGGAACCAGTTCTGCCCCATTAGCACTGAACTCCTTGCATTCTTTCTAGATCTTTCTGCAGTCGACCAGAGGAGCTTACATTAACCCTCTTTTAGAGATACCTGCATAGCTAGATTATTTATATCTGTATCCCAACCATCGGGTCACTGGTCCAGGTCAGTAGCCCCTATTCGAAAGGCTTGGCTTGTTAATTTATTTCCTTCTTTCAGGCCAAAAAACAGGCTGGCTGGCTATCAGGCACTTTCAGAGACGGGACAGGCGTGACCCCAGTATGGTGAACCCAGTGTAAAACCTGTGTGCATCTAAAGAAAAACATGCCGGAGTCAACTTTACCACGTTCCACTGGCTCTCCCCAGCCCAGACCAGACCACTCAGAGGCCACAGGAAAGTTGGGGGGTAGGAAATTCTGGTCTCTCCCCTTCGCCAGCGGACAAACTGACTCCCATCAAACGATGGTGTCACCGTGCTCTCCAAGAGGATTGACCATACAGTGCAACACAAAAACTCCTCAAACTTTCAGAGGGCTTCACGCCTGGCTCCTGTGGGAAGGTGTTGGAGGTTCCAGCACCTCCACCATCACTCTGTGCCCTCGTATCCTGGCGCAAAGCCCCCACTTTATGTGAAAGTCGGCCGGGCAGCTTTGGAGGCCGAGAGAGCTCGCTTGCCTCCTGGGAGACCCTTATTGTGCTCCAATGAAATGTACTAATAAATCAGATCCGTTCTGGCTACGCAGTAACAAAGGCACAGGTTATTTTGATGTCAGTCGGTAAGCGCTTCAGCCCGATTCCCATTGCTTATCCTGTTCATGTTGGGTTAAACCAAGCAGGAATAGATGGTAATCTCTATTCCAAGCAACCATGCTACTATTGGCAGGTTTGATCTGTAAGCTTCGCGAGTCCCGCTGGAAACGTTGGCGTTAAGCAAACAGATGGTGTAATTAATACCGGCACACAAATCTGACAAAAGACCCAGGATCACCGTGCGAATAAACAGCGGTGGTGCTATCTCCTCTGCTAACCGCGATACAGCAGGGCCTGCCGCTTCAGCCCCAACATCCGTTACCCATATCCCTCTTCCTGAAGATGGTGATACGGCGATGGGTTGTGCCGTTCCTCCATGCGCGCCTCATTCCCCGCCCGCTCACCTGCCATGATTTTCCACACTCTACCGTGATAGCCCCGAAGCATTTCCAAAAACAGAGCCCTGTTTAAAACTCAAAAGGAGAAATCGATTCGGCCTCTTCAAGGGGTAGATTTCCATAAAAATTAATATTTAAGCCAACACACCCTTACATTGCTACGTCTTTCTTTTGCTAAAATTTCACTTGTACATTTATTCAGAGGAACGGAGACACACTCTGGTCTGTCAAAGGCATTAAAACGATCTCCTTCCCCATGTATGGATGGGAATAGCTTGTTATAAAGCCTTCAGTCTTCTTATTGTGATCTGTCTTGCTATCTTGTAATTTTTTTGTCCGATAAAAGGCAATGTGCTTGACCATAAAATGGTCCTTTGCCCCCCCCCATTCCATTTGTGGATTCAAATAGATTACGTTGTTTTTTATATCAACAGATAAAATTTATGTGCTTTCTTTTTTTGTCTGTCTCTAACCACAAATTCTTCACAAGGCACAGCGATAATTAAATGTGTGTACAGTTTGTGCAAGCTGGGAGCAAAGGTTTCAGTTTTTGAGTGATTAATAAATCTTCAGAGTGCGATCGCTTAGCATTTCCAGAAAAACATATTTTCTCCAAGCCTGTGGCATGCTTTTAAGATGAATCCCAAACTAATTATGAATAATTATAAGGAAATTCCTTAGTCCTTCCAGCTTAATTACAAGTGTAAAAACATAAATGATTCATTAAGATTTTAAGATGCTGTACCGTATCCAGTATGCTGAGCTCTGTAATTACGATCACCAATAGCTGATGCGGAATCCCCATGAATACTTTCCTGATGATCGAGCTGACAGCCCAGGCCATAACAGAAGTAGTTTCGGCCAATCCTGCCCCCCAGCACGCAAATAAAAACACCTCCCGCAGACCAAATCTGGTATGTGCCCGCCCGTAGACATTGTGTAAGTGTGGGTCAGGGATATAGTCAATCATGTTGGGTCAGGGATAGAGTCGGGGGGGGGGCGGGGCGGGTTCTGTCTCAGTATTTGAGAGACGGTTAATCTTACTGTAGGTAAGTGACCATGCTTGGTTAAGTCAGACCAACTCAGAGTCTCACACGTCCTCAGAATCCAGTGCTGAAATCTCAGCTGGCCCTCCGACAGCTTTCAGGCACGAAACTCAGTTGACATCTAACAGCACTAAATGTGTCTTTACATACTGCATGACTGCATCGCCTAGAAGGCTACAGCAACACCCACGACCCATTCTCCTTTACACGACCGTCGCAGGCGTTGTGTGGAAGACTTGTGGTCGTGTTGATATTACACGTCGAGTTCTGAATGTAATCTGCAACAGAAGGCACCACAAGAGCTCGACCCGGGCGGGCCGAAAATCCCGCCAGGCGTCAAGTATGTGCAACACAGGTATAATAAGAATTACAGCATGGGAAAGGGGGGCGCGGAGCCGCTTTTCATTGTGCGTCTCCTTTTGTTCAAAGGCAAACACACTTTTCAACTGCCGCATGACGCTCCGTTCCCTAGGATGTGGGGAAAGGACGTTTTATTATTTTTTTCATCCAAGCCGACGGGCCCCTGGTCCCAGGAGCACCTATGTCGCCCCTCTTCACAGCGAGTCACTTTGTCGGAGTTTATTACAAAATGCAAATGAGTCAGGCCCCGAAAGCGGTGTGGCGGCTCTGAACACGCCCACACGCGAGCCCATCACCACTCCCAATTAAATATTCCATCACCGTGAATTATGAGATCAGCCGATGCCTCTGTCAGGGCGTTAAATCCGAAACTCTAATTAAAATCCCACTTGTAATTACAGTGGGGTCTGTTGTTTTTTTTTTTTTTTTTTTTTACAGCACGCATTTAATCGGCTTTGCGGCGTCGCCAGGAGACTTTGTCGCTGTGGCAATGTGTGACTCAGAGCGGCGCGGGCACTCGGACAGGACGGCCCAGTCATCCCGGGTTTCAGCACGAGGACCCCGGAAAGGTCCTCGGTGCTCGGAGAGTGTCCGCAGCGCCGCCCGCGGAGGGACAGAACAAGAGCAAGGCTATCCAATGGGACAGTCATTTCAAAGAGAGCTTATGTTGAGGTTTTGTTTTTTTTTCCCCCTATCGACCCCCCTGGTGTTCCCTCTGTATTTTTCCAGAATTTTTGGAGAGGACCCGAACAGAGCGTTTCTTTGGCACAATGGAAGGTTCTCAAAAGCCACTTCAGGGCCTCAGAGAGCTGGGACGGCTTGCCTTTATGATGGGGTCCAAACCCGCCTCACAGCCCCACCTTCACTGTTCCTCAGCTTTTCCTGACTGGTAGTTCGTCTAGCTAAAAAGGGACTTGGGAGATCAGAACCCCATAGCCCATAGTGGTGTGGGAATCGCAGGTAGGGGAGGAGATGCCTGTACCTCACCTCCCCCAGCTTGATGGCTCGCACTCTGACCCCTCAGTGGGGCTCCTGAAACAGCCCAAAGAAGGAGTGGGGATGCTGTGGGCAGGGCCCATCCCCGCAGTGCCACCTTTATCAGGCCTGACCCCAATGGAACACCCAGGGGCCCCCGTCTCCCTGGTGATGAAGCGAGGCCCTGGCTGTTGCCTGGCGACGGCAATAACAATGGTCCCTGGGAACACCATATGCCCTGTGCAAAGGGCAGCTTTTTCACTTAGGCGAGGAGGGGGCAAGACGACGGTATGACACCATAGTGGGTGGGGATGGGGGGGGGCGTTCTGAGAAGGGTTTGCGAGAAAGAAAAAAAATTAAGAAAAAGGCTCCCAGATTCACTTCCTGGGTTGTTCATCTCCAGCGGCAAACATGGGGTCACGGCAAAATGAGTGTCCTTCCTGTCTCTGCCAGCTACTTATTCCCTTACCCCCCCCAGACACCCACCCCGACAGGGTACACAGAGGAACACAGCATCATTTTCAGGACTAATATAGCAACATTACCAAGAAAATGACCTGATTTTAAAAACACACAAAACTCTGAAGCTCATTTCAACTTCTCCTTCCGTTAGTACTTCCTCCCAGAATTCATGCTCAATGCCCCTCAGTTAGTGCGAAAATGTATTTACAGCGCTAATGGTTCCCATGATATTACTACAATAGTGTAAAGGCTTTGGTAATAAAATTGTAAATGCTGGCTTTGTCCAACCAGAAGATTTCCCTGAGTTTGCTCAAGCTGAGATGGAGGAAAGGTTGAATATAAAAACCGTAAGAGCAAGGAAGTGGTCAGCAGTCCCTGTCGGCCACAATTTTTTGTTGTTTTGTTTTAAAAGATGAAACAAGGAAATGTTCAAAGATGGGCAGCCCTTCTGAGGGCGTCAATCTCTGCCTCACACTCCGAAATGGGGTTTGACTGAACCGGCTTTTTAGAAATTTCAAAACCACCCGAAAGCCAGCGGGGGAAACTGATGCTTTTTGCTGACATGAATGTACTGCCCTCCTTTACACATGACCACCGTACCTTCAATATATATAAATATTTTTTTGAGCGTGTAGCTGAAGAGGAGAGATGATAGTTGCCCACAGGCGACACACACACACAAAAAGTGTTGCTTGTTTCCTTAGAAACCATCACAACGGAATGTCAGAAATGAGATGCATATGAGTGTTCTTGTGACTAAGGGTGACCCTTTGTAGAGGCTTGACAGCTTGACAGGCAGAATAGTGCTTAAGCAGCAAAATCTCTAACTTATGAGATTCAAGGGTGCTGAGGAGTTTTTTCCCTGGTGATCAGCTGGCAGTCGTATATTTGAGGTTATGGTGGGGCTGGGGGGGTATTTGCAAACAGTAAGGATACACTCCAGTCTTTAGCTGTGATTCCGTTACGGTTCTCGTGTGAAAGGTCTTTGTTTGCTGCCAGTGGAGCCTGTCTCCTTTCTTCTCTATGCTTCTCTTCTCTTCTTTTAGTGACTTTCCCAACTTGAACCTCCTTTAATCCACAGAAGTTTAACCTCCTTGCACCCAAAATGGCCTTGAAGAATCCCGACCGGATGGCGACAGGATTGTCACCTCCGGGGTGGACGATGGACAGACGACTTCAGAAACAAGTGAAAGCCGTCCTATAAACGCTGCCGTGTAAAGAGGGACACACGTGAATGCTTTCTGTGGGTTGATACTGTCCTCAGAACGTGTCGGGTCAGCTGTAATCTCCTTTGTGGAGAAGCAGGCTTCACAACCTGTCCACTGTGACAATCGCAGATCACGTTCGACTTCGACAGAATAAAAATATCCCGCAAAGCCGTCGACTATAAAAAGAGATGCGTAGAGGTCTCTAGAGTGGGATCATGTCACCACTTTTCCCAAATTTAACACTAACCTGCATTAACATAACTCACTGCCATGCCACTGTCCTCATCAATTATAAAAACCATCACATACCGAGTCTCTCGGGGGCTTAGCACTGGCCTAGGACTTCCTGCCAGCCAGTCCCTTAGCTATAGACCTGAAGTATGCCAACTTTCCCACCTGCCTAGACTGGTATACTATCCACGCCTACCTGGGAACTGGATATGATCCGCTCTGTCATGCACCAACCCACCTGCCCTCACCCTCTCAGTCTTGGTTGGTCTTTCTTTCTTTGTCTGTCTGCTCTTCAAATATTTAAAATGTCTCCACGGTGGCCATGAGAGGGGAGGCCCCTGGAATGTCATTTCAAGCCTGGCTGCATTCCCGCACTAATCCCTCTTCCAACAGGGCCGATTAAGGTATCAAGTGGCAGGCTGTATAATTGTGCGTCGCTTCACTCTGGGGGGATTAAAAGCCCACAAATTGGAGGGGTTGGGGGGGTGGACTGTGGGTGGGAGGGGGGTGCCTTAATCACAGGAAGACTGAACACGACATCCCTCCCGTACTTCCCTTGCAGTGGAGTTGACATGGGTGTTTCCGGAACCATTTCTCCCACCCTGCAAGGCCTGCCTCCGACCTCACACAGACCAGGGGCCCTGGCTGTGCAAGGGGAAACACGCCTGACAGATGATTGTAGCACAGGTATTCAAACCGCAAACCATGACCTATCACCGCAATGGCAAAGGTACATACAGTGTGAGATATGCATGAGAACCATCTGGAACCACCACAAAGGTCACACACTACGAGTTGTTCAGACAATCATGTCAATGCTGCGGAACTCAATGAGAACTTACACTGTGCTGTTGCTTGCTTGTCTTTCATGGGCGCAGAGGTTTGTTAAGTATATGTGTTAATCAAAACAGCCAAACCTTCAGCAACCTAATTGTACCGCCAACAACCTCACTGGGGCGACAGCTGTACCAGCCAACAACCTCACTGGATCAACAGTCATCACAACCAACAATTTCACTGAGTCCCCAGCTGCACCAGCGAACAACCTCACTGGGTCGACAGCTGTGCCAGGCAATAAAAAACCTCACTGGGTGCACAGCTATACCAGCCAATAAAAAACCTCACTGGGTCCACAGCTGTACTAGCCAACAGCCTCACTGCATCCACAGCTGTGCCAGCCAATAAAAAACCTCACTGGGTCCACAGCTGTACCAGGCAATAAAAAACCTCACTGGGTCCACAGCTGTACCAGCCAATAAAAAACCTCACTGGGTCCACAGCTGTACTAGCCAACAGCCTAACTGGGTCCACAGCTGTGCCAGCCAATAAAAAACCTCACTGGGTCCACAGCTGTA
>JAODKC010000045.1:3593231-3617101 GCA_026777985.1 Mormyrops attenuatus | reverse complement strand
CCCAGTGTGTGAGAGGACGTGTGTCTGCGCCACACAACAGCCCTCCATTACATTGCTTGTTAACAGAGTTATTACCCCCCCATCAAATTTATGATAAAACTGACAATTGCCAACATTCTGACATATTTGGTCCCATTAAAATAAAACAGGCTTTGAAAAAAACCAGACGCACGCACGCGCACACACACACACACACACACACACACACACACACACACACAGACGTCTACAAACACGTTACCTTTCGCACGTTCTGACCCTTTAATTAACTGACCGGTGCAGTGTGCAGCGGCACCTGGATGGACACTGGCCTGTCTCTACAATTAGGCAGCTGAGGTCAAAGGATCACCGCCACACTCCCGTTTACAGAACCCCTGAGTTTCATCCCGCGTCAGTCTGACAAGCCCAGCCCTGATGCTAACGATGGTGTGGGGGTTAGCTCGGGGCAGGACCCAGCAGTCATCTCCCCAGGGGTGAGTCTGCGCTGGACCTGTTTTGGGGTAGTTTATGAGAGCTTAGGTAGTAGGGGGGTGGGTTATAAAGATACCCCCCCCCCCCAGTTACCTTGCTGGCCTATCGTGATGTAACAACCAAATGCATAAATTGTCCAAAGAGGCTGACCTTTGACCCCCCCCCATTTAAAAATGCTGTTCTGTGCCCTGACATGCGCCACAGTGACAATACCAAGCTACCAAAAAAACCTAATAAACGACAGAAGCCAGATGCTGAATTGTTTCAACACTGATGCAAATAAATTAAAAAGCTGACAAATCTTCAATCTAACGGCGCAGAGACGTGACACTCGGGCAGATAAGTCCGCCTGTCAGAAGCCCGATTAGGCGGCGGGGCTGCGGCGTCCACTGCACAAATCTCTGCTTGTCAGCCCGCTCACCGGTACCTGGCCTTATCTCCGGGACCACGTGTGGGTCTATTCGGCGCTCTGCAAACAGGGGCACAAAAGGGGCTCCGAGACGGTTCGCAATAAACCCCCCCCCACACAATCATGTCTTTGACTGGGACGTGATGAAAACAGCCTCAAATGAAAATGAGGTAAAATCCAAGATTTCCCCCCCCATGCTTTCCTTAGGTAAAATGAACCTGTCAAGAAGCATGTCTGGCTCAGCCTATACCCAACCCTGGGGGAGTGAGGCCAGGGTCAGGGTCCGGGTGCCCGGCGCGCCCCCTGGTCAGGGCCCGGACACCCTGCATGTCCCCTGGTCAGAGACTCAATGGCTGCAATCCTGAATACATAACCTATTAGGGGAAAAGGGATGGACAATGAAAGAAAACAAGCAGATGTAAGGGTAGTGGAAGAAAGAGAGATAGCGAGCGAGCGAGAGAGAAAAAGAGAGATGCTGGCAGGCTGTAAGGGACGTGAAAGCAGCTCGCGTAGTTCCAGGGAACGTCCAGACGAGCGGTGACACGGTAGTGCTGGCGAGACTCAGAGGAAACAACGTGGCTTTGATTTTGGGCTCAGCCTTTCTCGGGAAGCCAACCGCCGGGGGTTGGAAGGGGGGGGCATGTGCGCAGCCAGCTAATGACAGTAGCCGCCACATTCGCTGCACCCGGAGAGTCATTACAGAAGCTCGTCTGAGGGGGTAGAGAAAGGTCAGGCCTGACCTGCATGCTCTCTGACAAGTGCAAATGGGATTGGGGGTGTGCGACCCTCTCGTCTCCACTCTCCCTGCACCGTTTACAAACCTTGTCAGTGTGAAGGGGGCCGCCCGAGCCCTGCCTGGGGGCTCGGAGGGGGCGGGGGGCAGCATTATGTCTGAGTGGCAGATCTCTCGGCGGTTGGAAGGGTGTAACAATACTGAGGCATGGCTGTAAGCCATACTTTCCGAAGCTGGAGCGCATTTCCACGCAGAGCGGAACAACGGATCATGCTGTCACTTCTTATTTTTTATGATGATAATAGTAAGTGATTTTCTTAGCAGAAGCACTTAGAATTACATATTACAATGCAAGGCAGAGACACTAAATACTTTAATTATTATTATCAAATATACTATTGATATTAAAAATACTAAGGGTCACTGGCTTAGAAAATGTTTTTTTAATCAAAGAATTGGAGAGGGAGCGTTTCCAATTCTGCCACGAAACATTTTAAAGTGAGAGGCGATAATAGGAACATATAGCAGAATTCACAAATACCAACTAAGCGCAATCCACAAGGGTATTCAGACAATTATTGTTCTGAGAGAGGTACGTTCATGACAACGGAGGACGAGGTCTTTATGGCCACCGAAAGCTTATTTGAGTAATAATGTTTAATGAACACGAGCGCCATCCATTTTTCATGCGGCTGGCTGCGACGCGATGCTGGCGCGGACGCTTTGTATGGACGGCTTTTGACGTGCGCAATCACTATGATGGATTACCCGCTGTAATGGGGATGTCGTGTGGGCGTATTCACTCCAAGTTTAGCGTGGCTTTTCACGCAAATAAATATCTGAATAACATTTCAGCTGACAACATTCATACGTGTCTGACACAGACGTATGAGGCAAAACTGAAAAAAAAAAAATGCTTCGGAAAAATAATTCCCGTTTCAAACAGAATAACAAAAACATTTAAAAACACAGATTTGGGTAACTTTTCAGCCCGACACCGGAATGCGTAAATGCCAACAAAACAAGTCCAGCCCCCCTAAGGTGCTTTTTACGCCTCAAATATATGGCCAGTACACGAAAACAAAATAAAATCGACTGAAGTACATTTCGGGATAAAACGCGGTCTATTCGCACAAAGCACCGATACATCGAGATTTTCTTTAAACCGCCAGTGAAACTGAGCAAAAAGCTGTCATCTTTCATTCACTAACACGCCGAGTTTTGTCCGTATTATTCGGTGCATATTCTACAAAACAACGCAAGAGGTAACAGCCATACAAAAACACAGCCGCACCGTCTCGCCATTAAAAAAATAAGTAGACACTGCAACATCTGCTACTACAAGGTGCTGGAAATGAGACGGGGGGGGGCGCATTAAATATGCACATCTTCCTTCGCTACATGCGAGTCTGACACCCCGCTTCAGCCCGTCTGCAGCTTATTTATAATTCAGACCAGCGCTGTGAACTTGAAACAAAACTATCCGCAATGTACGCGTCTCCCTCCGCTGTGATTTCTCCTTAAAAGCAAACTGAAGTCCACAGGCAGCCTCGCTTCCACCGCCGCAGTCCGCCGCTCGGCCGCCCCTCACTGTGCACTTTCGGGAATTCGGAAACCCCGGTTTGATAAAGACTAAAGGCTTTTTAACTCTCTCGTCTTCAGCACCTTTTTGGCACTTCAGGCAAAACTATTTCCCTGGCAGTAAAACTCCGAAGGTGGAGGAGCCATGTGCCTTTTGCACCTGGAGTAAATTCTTCAACGATTCACATATATATGATGACAGATAACGGGAAAATAAATATTTCAATTCCAACTTATTTTCTTGCAAAATGCATTGGGAAAAGTTTACTGTGACGATTATAATAAATGTCTTATTTTGTGCATATTCGGAGGTGCACATCATCGGTACCTTGGAGCGCAGTCATTTCCGTCACCAGCAGCGGCTGTTACGCGCGACCCCATTTACGGCTCTACTTTTGGGGTAAAGCCCGCAGATGCAGACAAAGCACGCGGGCGCCTTGCGTGCACGGACCACGCTGGCGCGCGGCTTGGACGCGTCTCGCGGCTGGTACCATGTCCCCGCCTGCATTTTTAGCAGACGCGTTAATTATGTATGTGCGTGTACATCTGCGCCTGTATTTCCGCAGAGCACCTATTAATACCTGCCCCACTGTGGCAGCACGTTTCACCACTGCCATACAGGTATTTTTTTGGGAGGTGGGAAGCTTAACATTGTTTTAATAGACATTTAACAGTTCCCTGCCTCCACCAAGCAGATACTTACAGCCTCTCTGTGTTCCTGGGAATGTTCCTGGGCACAGTCCTGATGCCCAAACCGTGGCAGTCCACTGTGGTGCCGCTGCAGGTGCAGAGAGCAGGGCAGGCGTCGGTGAGCCCAGCACCTAAGGCGGCCCACACCAGCAGCACCCAACACCACCGGCATGCTCTGACCCCGGCCTGGCCACCGTCCCTGGGCATACTTGCTGCCAGCTACAACCTTCTCCACTCGGCCTTGGTCCTCAGTCCCACAAACCTGCTCCCCTGACTCTAGCTCCACCCGTGAGCAAGAAAAATATTGTTAAAAATCTAATGCATTAAAAAAAAAAAAATCACTCACACAGATAAACTGTCTAAAAATGTTTTCACAGCTTTGATAGGAATGTTTTAATTAAATGCCAAACTGCTATATGAATCTGTGTTCTTTGCCGTTTAGTTATATCCTTCTCTAATCCAAATTTGTCCCCTTTTCAGGCTCTCCTGTGCTGTCTGACTCTCTGTGGAGATGTTCTCCTTCTCCGCTCTGGAGTTCGATCTTTCTCTCTTCCACTCCAGTGTCTCGTATGCCAGCCCATGAAAGAGGGAGCAGGGCAAGAGCAAAAAGGGAAAAAAGAAAAAACAACACACACTCTCTCTCTCTCTTGCTCCCTCCCTCCCTCTCTCGCTCATACACACACAGCAGTAATCCATCACAAGGATCTACAAATAGCAGCTCTTCGACTCCTCCCCTCCCAAACACCCCCCCCCGCCCCCCTCCCAGAACCCTGCCTGAACTCGTGCTCGCTCACCCAGGCTCACAGCAGACCAGGAAGCGGCAACTTGCATGGAGGAGTCTCATCCGAACCCCCGCCCCCCTGCCCCCAACACTCACAAGAGTTGCCCACAGCTCCACAGAGAATCAGCTTCGTACAGTGTGGGGGGGGGGTGTTCTAGTAGGTTGGGGCAGCGTCGGACAACTCGCCTGCCCCACCCCCGCCTCAACCGAATGGAGTGGCAGGAAACAATCAGCTTTAATTTAGATGTGTGTGTAATTGGGGGGGGGGGGATCTGCTAGTGAAAGGGGAGAGCCAGGCCTATAGCCACAGCGGACCCCATTCTTTACATTCTGAATTTCCAAATAAGTCCATCAGTAGTGGGGTGGGCCCAGAATACAAAGAGTATGACAGGAGGTGGTCAAAAAGTGCGACGAGGAGGCATTCTGGGCCAGGGCTGGCAACTGGGTGGCGGGGGGAGGGGCTTATTTACCTGCCATTTGCATGGAAGGGCAGAGGGCCAGGCCCTGGAAACAGACAGGCTGGTGCACCAGCTGTGAGTCAGGGACCGGGGGGGGTACAGCACTGGAGATGTGTGCCCAGGGGGACTCTCTTTGTTCTGCCTCTTCAGACAAGGAACGGCTTTGGTGTCTCCCTTCAAATTCAAAAGGCATGGTCAGATCAACCCCCCCCAACCACTACCTCCCCCCCGGCATTCGACTGGCACTGCACTCAGCCACCTGGGGCCTGACACACCCCTGGCACAACTGCAAACAGATTTGTCTTTAATTATCCATAATTAGCTAAGTTATTTCATTCTTTGTCGTGCGTTTCCATCTCGTGGAAATCGGTGTAATTGCTTAAGGTTGTGCCTCGCACTTTGGCGGCAGAGAAAATGGATTTGCAGGAAACGCAAGTCAAACATGCAGACTGCTGTAGCGCAATGTTAGAAATATGTCTGGCACAAGGTGATAATGAACCGTGTGATGAGAGCTTGACGCGTGTTAAGAGAACGATGTACTGTGTAGCCAGTACTGGTCCAAAGCCCTTGTAGCGCCCCCAGTCCATGAGGGAAGCGACAATGACTTGCTAAGTCGGTGCCCCAGCTGCCTCTTGCCTAATGAGTTGAGCGGCACTGTGTGATCGTACACAGCTACAACCCTGAAGCTCAACTTTCTCAGCAGACTTCATCTATTGGTTAAAAATGTATATTGATGCCACAATTGGCTGCCCTCGACAGTCAATTTGCAGGAAGGGCGACGGAGCGCAGCACCAGACCGGCTCAGTAAATACGGATACGCATGCTCCCTTCGTGATGGCTATCATCAGCTTGACCAACATAGCAGAGCTTCGCCTAATGATTTCTGCAGCTTCGTTTTGTTCTGCTGTGCGGGTTTGTACACTCTTTAATGTACGAGCCACACGCATTAAAGCGCATCTGGGAAACCCTGGGAGCAAAATGTTAAATGTCAGCACACAACAGGGATGGCCCCATACCTTTTAAAAACAGCACAGCCACCGAGCCCGTCACAGATGCATAGCAGAGACCCAGAGCAGCTGGCTCACATTCGCCCGAGACAGCAGCATCTTCGCAGTCATTAGCTGCATGTCTGCGTTCGGCGTGCCGGGTCACCGGCAGTACAGCGGTCCCAAAACCAAAACCGGCGCTGTATCGAAGGGGACAGTGGCCCCATTTCCACGCTACATTTCCGCTGGGCTGGAGCCTGTGGATACAATCAAGCCTGAGACATTCAGCATGCAGAACACCAGGCTACGGGAAGCTAGAGAACTGTACCATTCAAAGTTATTTACTGAAGTTAAGCAAAAGCCAGTTCCGCACACATGCTTTATTTTAAATGTAATATCCTCTAGAATAATAATCTTAGTCCAGGCCACAGACTGTGGACCAGTGGTGAGCTCCTAGGAAGGCAGGTTCATATCTTAGAGTCCTTGCCCATTGGTGCTTCTGTTGTACCTTTGACTGCAACCTTTGGTAAAACTCCAGTGGAGGTTGAACGTTACATTAATACCCTTTGGCATCTGAAGGGATCAGCGATAGAGCTGAAACTGCAACCTTCACGGAACACACGCAAACATTTAAGCAAAGCATATTATATATATATATATAAATATATAAAGCAAGACAAAAATACACAGGGACACCTCGGGGCGCTCAGTGAAGTCGGACAGGTGGCGGCGCGCTTAGAGTGAAAGGCTACATGCCGGACGCAGGCCAGACAGGGAGCATGTGGCAAAGGGGCTCCGGGAAAATGCCCCGGTAAAACCGCCCAGCATACATGGACAATGCCTCAGCTTCCTATACTATCCTCTATTAGTAAGGAACATAGTTGGCAGTAGGCCTAATTACGAGAACTGACAGTGGTTTGACTCGGCATACCCCTTGGTTGGTGGTTATCACTTTCAAAGAATTGGCATCCTGACAATAACTAGTTAATGGACCTTAAATAACAATGCCTAAAGCTATTCAGCTTCAATGATGAAAATAAATGCGATACAAGTGATTTTTTTTCTGGGAAAAATCGGAGAAGATATATTTTGTACATTTACCAAAAAATCTCTACATCTCATAAAGTGCGCAGCGAATAAGGGATACGAGTAAAATACGTCGTATAAAGTTTCTTAGTTCTCTACACGCAAAAATCAAAAAAGCCAAGTAACAGGGAATTTCCGTTTTCTTTGATACACCGTCATCTAGTGGCCGGACACTTCAACTACAACATCAATGTAGCAAACAAAGTGTCATAGATGGATTTTAAATTAAAACACAAGCAAATAGAGCAGAGTAAAACCAAAAAAAAGTTTAATTCAAGACTAAAAAAATATTTACAATGCTACACTGTAAATTATATCACAAATATAAAAAGCACGTGTGAACAGTGAATAAGACGTCAATGTTTTCACAGCAGGTAAACACAGGAACAGAGAATTAATTCCAACAAGTACCTGGCAACACAGGAGTGGTTTAGCCCCGTTCGTTCCTTATATGATTACAATAACAGAACTGAACTTTTAGCAGTGTCTCTCCCTCTCTATGGCAACCTTTCAATTAAAAATAAAGGACGCAGCGGTTTGGACAAAAGGCTGATGAAAGAAAAGATCTCCGAGGTTAAAGTTAATCACCAGGAAACTCCAAAGTAGGGTACAAACACATCCATCAACAAAACAGAGGTGAGTAATTAATAAAACAGGGGAAAACATTTAAAAGCCACCATAAAATTTTATTCACTGCACATCCGGTCAAAAAAAAAAAAAAAAAGGACTCACAGGATATCATTGGGAGTGTATAAAATCCACAGGGCTTTTAAGGTAACAGCTTATGACGTTTTGTAACAACGAAGCACAAACACTTCCCTCTTAAAAGGATGGATCTCAGCTTGGAGAACGACACATGCGATCATTTAAAGTGAAAAACGCTCCACTCGCCTCACAGGCTCATATGTAATATTTACAGCAAGGTGCATCTAACACCCCGGAGTAATCAGACTTTTCCTGAATACAGGAAACAATTAAATGAGAAAAGTACCATGGAGAACAAAATTGCATATGCATTACTGTCATGAAACAAGGTTTGATGGCTCCTGCTTGACAATTCCCCCAGGACTAATAGATAGCTATGTAAAAATGACCCTACAACCAATATTTATAACTCTCACAATCCACTTTTAAAAATCCTGCTTCATGCAGATTTGGAAACTTGACCATTGTTTACACTCTGCTGGTTTTAATAATTAATTATACCAATTACATTTTCAAATCATATATATATTTTCAGACCATATGTAACACACAATTCCTCCAGTAATTAACCAGAAACAAAAAGCAGAATAGTTCTAACAGTATTATTTTTATGAGACTTTTATGAGAAGCAATACCCACTAAACAAAAGGAAATGGACTTGCAGCACAGGACAGATTTTGAATTGAAATTGTACATTAAAATACTCCCATTGACTATTAGCATTTCACCCGCACGGACCTGTAAAAGGCACCCATCTGACATGCCTCACCATCGATTCAGAGAAACCATACATCACTTGCAGAAGAAACTTCCATTTCATCAGTCACCAAGTCCATTAAAACTAAAACCTTCCTGCATACTCAGAGACTGACCTTCTCAACAACAACTCTCCCGCCACCAAAACAGCTAATCATTCCCCTCCCAAAACATCCACAACCTCACCAAACCCATCACACACATAAAAAAAAGATGCTTTTGTTTTCTATAGACATTTTGAGAAACATAACCTTGAGACTCACTTGTACAACAACAAAAAAAGAAGTAAACAAAGATGATGTCCTTGTGGGGGAAATCTCACCATTCATTTCATAGATGCAGTCGTCCCTGGCAACACAGTCAGCTTTGCAGCCAATGGAACCACTATTTTGACCTTGAGAGCATCAGACAGCTCGTACGTCACAGTAAATACAATTACTTGAACAATTAAAAACAGCTTATGGAAATAAAATTGTAAAAAAAAAAAAAAACTCCCAGAGGAGGGGCAGAGGCCAGACTGATAAGGTTAAACATAGAAACATTTTCAGACAGCAGAAGACAGACACCAAAGGAGTAGACATAATATCTATTTAAAAAATAACATCCCATAATATCAATTTAAGGAACATCCCAGAGGAATTTAGGCTCATCCCAGGATAAAAGTAAACCTAGTAACAAGAAAGCATGTCCATTAACTCGAAATCCAGTGGAGTCTACATATATGGAGGCTATTAAGCCACTAACATTTAAAACACTGGTACAGGACTGAATAAATATGCACATAATGTGGGAATAAAGCCTCCCAGCTAAATATCATCACATATTGTTAGGCGTATGCTTGGGATTAACAGACAACCACAGCTGCATGTATTCGGTAAAAAAATGCGCATTCATAAAAAAATTATTCAGTCCCTCGGGAGGGATTGGAATATACCACAGTTGTTGTGCAATAACAATGACATTAATGCAAACATTAATATGGCTCTTTGTGTAAAAGTAAAAAAAAAAAAGACACCCCCCCCCCCAATCCCAGCCTTAGCTCCCATCTCTCTGCCTGAGCATTTCTGCTTCAGTCTGCATCTGATGCATGGAAGTCACATGCAGGCCCGGTTTGTGTGTCTGACCGCCTGGGCCAGTCAAAAGGCAGCCGTGCTCCATACAACATAACAGATCGATGTGAGGCTCTCAAGTTACTGACAGAGAATGGCCCAGGAACAGACGGGTGGCCAGCGGCGGCCTCGCCGTGTCCGCGGGCCGCACGGCACCCGACGGGAAACAGCTTCCTCACGATGCAGTCACTCACAGCACCTTCAATCACAGCTCTTACAAATCACATTAAAACATAAAAAACATTAAAAAAAAAAAAAAGTCACCAGAGATCCATGTAAAATGATCCCTGCCCCTAGACTGAGGACTCCTGTGTGGGTATAAACCACACGCTGGTGATGGAAGACCCCTGAAAAACAGGACAATTCAGACATAAAGCACACAGTATCCTTTACATAACGACTAAACATAACTATACAGTGTGGAATGCCTGTAATGGTGAGCTGACCTCAAAGACACTGGGGGAGGGGAAATTAACACATAAAAGTGAAATTATTAGGACCAGCTAAGAGGCTTACATAGAGCTATATAACATTCATATAAATGTTGATATAAGCACCATACATGCACCATTTATATAAATAACACTAAAATCTCAAAGCCATTAACTTTTATTAGTGATCACGTTTTTGCTAAATGTGCTGATTGTCTATGCCTTTGCCACCAGCATCTTGTTGGTGAGACAGTGTCCTCTAATGGAGCTGATCGGCATTACCATAGAAACAAAAGTCCAACGGGCAGCTGGCATCACCAAAACATGCCGTTAACGCCCACCCTCACCATGTCCCACAGCTGTCCACCTCTGTTTAGTGCGCCGGTACCTGGTCCCCGCAGACAACCGCCGCCTTCGGACAAACGGCAGGATTTGTCACTACTGCAGAATCATGGCCCCTCTGCGTCTAGGGAATAACACAGTAATAATATCAGACGTAAAGCACAGATTAGTAGTAAAACAAATCAAAAGGGAGCATGAGAACAGCCTTCACCCAGGGTGCACTGCTCCGCACCGAGCCAGAAAATGGCATGGCGGGGTCCCTTACAGCGTCCCGGCTGGGGTTCTCCTTCCCGTGTCCCTCGGTGGGGACGTCTGCAGATGGGGGCGTCCCCTGGCCTCGCTTTTCTGCCGCTGCCTGGCTCCCCAGGACTCTTTTCTGCGGCACAGAACAGTGATTTAAACGGTTACCTCTGCTGACGCATCGGCTGGTTAATTTTAGCGCAAACTTCTTTCAGTGAGACGAATATAATTACAGGTAAAGAGCCTCCTTCTTCAGGGAAACGACAGCAGGCCGACAGCTGAAAAGGCCATTCTACCTTATTATAATTATTATCTTTTATTGTCGGTTTCTTTATCCGGATCTTAAAGCCTCACGCCTTCAATCCCCCATTTACACGGCAGGGTATTAACGGCGATCGCTCAGGGTAGGTAACTCGACCACGGAACAGGCCCGCACATTGGAGGAGAGCGACGGGGCCCACCTTGATCAGCCCCCCGAAGGAGCGGGAGCGGGGGTGCTTCTTGCCTGTGGGGGGGGTCTGGCAGTCACATCCTGGGGTACCTGGTGTCACCCCTTTCGCAAGCTAAAAATTGGGGACGAAGCCACAGGACAGACGGTCACTACTGGCTCACCAAAGCAAAAACCTCCGCTACCAAGGGGCACCCAGTTAGCAGTGCGGTTTACAGAAGGAAATACGCGACGTTTAGGCTAACGCACTGACCCATCTTGGTCAGAGGGCCAACACTGAAGCTCAACCAGGCCCATGATCAGCTCTGTGCAAAGTGCACTTCTCGCTAGTACAGGCTGCCCCCTGCTGGTCAGTGTGGGTATACTTGGAAGGCACCTGGCGGATGTACTTCTTCTTCTTGGCTGACTCGGGCAAGTTGTTGACGTGGTGGAACAGCTCCTTGAGTGCCTCCTCGGTGTGTGGGTTGGCCCCGGGGTCCTGGCAGGGCCGCTTAAAAGGCGTTGCACTCGTGGAGGCAGGCAGGAGGTCGAGGTCATCCTGACATAGATGACACACATGGAAAGGGATCCACTGGGTTCCGGGCTCCGTCACTGGTTGACACACACGTCACAGGACAGCACTGGAGAAATAACTACCTTGGACTGCGAGATCTTCGATGCCACCAGCTGCCTTCTTGCGTGATCCCTGATGTAGGCAGGCGCCTGTAGAGAGGAAGACATTTAGGGATGAACAGTCCTAATCCGTGAGATCCACGGGGCTTTCACGCGTCTCCAAGCATCCCCTGCAGGCAGCCGCAGTGTTTACCACCACTCAGACTACACGTGTGTGTGTGTGGGGCCCCCTGTTGGCCATAAAAGTCACTACATTGGGTGGGGAAGCTAAAGTGACTTTTGGATGGGATCCCAGAAACCAAAAAAAGTCACGACCCAATCAGAGGCCAATACCTGGCATGAAACAAAACATGGCATCTTCTATTGTTATTTAACAAAAATATACAACATACAGTACCAGCCAAAAGTCTGGACACACTTACTTTTAATGCCTTTGTCTCCATTTCAGCTGGTATTCATCTTACCATAAAAGGCCTCAAGGCAACAAACTTAAACTTAAACATTACAAATACTAAGTGACGTGCTCCACATCTGAAAATTCCCTCAAATTTTAGCCCCCTTTGGATTCTATGACAGCATTGCAGACTCTTGCCATCCTTCCAGCCAGCTTCCACACGCAGACACCTGCAATGCTTCTCCAACAGTCCTGAAGGAGTTTCCACAAGTTCTGGGCACCAGTTACTTCTCTTGCTCTTACTTTTCGATCCAAACAATCATAAACGTGCTCAATAGGGTTGAAGTCGAGGGGGATTGTGGGGGCCAAGTCATCTGTCACAGTACTTTCCTTGTTCCCAAGATAATACAGTATCTACATAACCGCAAGATGTGCTTAGGGTCTTTATATTGTTGAAAAGCAAATGATTTTCAGTAGGTGTATAATTCTGAGATATGAAACACTTCTCTTGGCTGTTGCAGTATTGGATATGACTTCATTGCCTCAAGGCCTTTTACTGCAAGGTGAATGAAACAACTAAAATAGAGACAGATACATTAAAAGCAGGTGAGTGCAGGCTCTTGACAGGTACTGTATATACAAAAAGGAAACCTCCAGTGAATACGGCAAGGCCTTCTGCTCTAACGGCCATATCACAAAGGCGGCGGGTGACACTGACTCGGAAGAGTTTCTGTGAGTGCTTGATGAGGAACGCCATTCCCTCGTTCAGCTTTTTGATGTTTCCTTGCAGGTCGGTCGCAGTCATCTAGAACAAAGAAAGAGTTATTTAAAGCAAATTTATCCCAGGGAAAGGAAACATCCCACGGATGCCGTATAGCGGGGGTTTGTGATTGGGACTCCTGTGTGCTTTGGGAAACATTTTAATTAGCGATTAATCAGCACCTGAAAAGCCAGATGCGGTTTTATTAGTGACATAATTACTTGGGAACCACATAATAGGCGTCCCTGACAGGCAAAATTACTCGAATGCACACACCATGGCTGTAATAAAAGGCTTTGTGAACAGAGTTAGCTCAGGGGTGATTCAAGAATTTTTTAGGGTGGGGGGAATATGAAGGGGCAACCTTGTCTGCCAATGAGATGTTTTGAGTTGGTGAGTGACAGGGAAGGGGGCACTGTGAAGGCCAATCAGCTTTCAGCTGGGGGCAGTGTCCCGGTGGCCCCCGACCCTGAGTGAGTCAGATCACACGGGAGGGGCAGAGAGACAGGCGAAGAGGAATGAGGTGGGAAAAAGTAGGAAGGTTATTCCCGGAAAAACCAGGAGGGGGGGGGGGGGGGGCCAAAGAGAAAATAAAAACATGACCTGCAGACCGGCAGGGAGGAGAATAGGGGGTGGAGGGGGGCAGACAGAGAGGAGAGAAAAAGAAGAGAAAAGAAAAGCAGGACAGAAAGAGTAGGGGAAGGTGGGAGCCCTGGAGGGTAGCCTACATTCTTGGGCCACATAATGTGGGGCGCGAACATGAGCGCCAGGTTGAAGGCAGACATCTTGTTGGTGTCCTGCCGCCGGGCTGTCTGGTAGAGCAGGTCGAGCAGCAGCTTGAGCAGGCTGCGGTTGGTGGGGGGCAGCAGCAGGAGCAGCAGCTGCAGGGCCTCGATGCGCCGCTCCTTGTCGGGGAGCGTCGTCTTGTTGCCGTGCTCGTCAAACAGCATCAGGTCTGTAGGGGGCGATGGTGGCTCGGCGGTTAGAGGGCTGCGGGTCTCTGCGCCGTGCTCTGCCCGCTCAGCCACTCACCTGCTATCTTGAGGTGGGCGTGATAGTGCCGGTGCGTGAGCAGTGGCTCAGGCAGCTCCCCCAGGAAACTTTTCAGCAGGCTGGCCACGTCGTTGGGGTGGTAGTCACCCGTCTCCAGGTCGATGTCCACCCCACTGTCCAGCATCTCCCGCAGGGCCTGCTGCCGGATGCTATTGCCCGGGACCCTGAAGAGGCCCTCTACATGCAAATCTGAGCAAGCCGTGGATACAGAGATAGTAATGGGCATTTTAACACCGCACTGACAGACTACAGCAAGTAAAGTCTGTTTTAAAGAATTAGGGCACCAGGTACCATACTTTCGGTATTTCAAAAAAGTACAAAAAGTATGGTACTTCTTGTGTTGGTTTTTTTTTTTTTTTTACTCGTAAAAAACTGATACTTTTCACCTTGTTTATCATTTTCTGAGATGCTTTTTCAGGGTGGCAGATGTATTTTGCGTGTGCGAGGCAGGTTATCTGCATAACCAAACTGACGATGAAAACATTTGCAAGTTCCGCCCCAAAGTTCCGAAGTCCCTACAATACCCTAGCTTGTTTGGTACTGGTACCTGCCCGGAAATCAAAGGAAAAGGCAAAGTGCCAAATTCTTTGTGCCAAAACTACAGCACCTGGTGCAGTGCGACTATGGGACTTAATGTTATACAAAACATTTTCATGCCTTAGCCAGTGTCTCTGTGTGTAGAAATCTGCATCAAACTAAACAAAGGCAAAAAGTATAAGAATTTGTACTATTTTAATTGGGAGCAGTCAAGCCCACCTGACCAGCGACACACAGAAAGACCGTGGACTAAATATCACGCACAGAGTCTGGGTGGCAGCATGTTTTACAGGCAGAGCACAATGGGAGCTCTCACTTCTGCTCAGGTACTCGATGAGCTGGCAGATCTGAGCGATTCCTTCCTCAGTCAACGGTGCACCGAAGACAACTCCCTTCTCTGAAAAAGGGTAAACACACACGACAGTGATAAACAGGGATCTTAAACCGCCGATATTCAGTATAAATGCAAAAGCTGGGTTTATTCGCTGCAGCACGCTACATAGCTCAGTATTAAAGACGTGTTACTGCCAGAAACCCATCTCACTGAAATTACAAACCATGACAAAGATCCTGAAATTTAATGAGACATTCAGCCTCATATAACTCAAGACAGCAGAGCCAGAAAGTTGCCGCATCAACTATTTTATTATTGACCATTTACGTGGTCCAAATGATGACAACTTAACTTTATTTCACGGTCTTGTCTTATCTCTTTACTAATTGATTATTCAACTTCAACTGCTATTACTGGGGGAGATTTCAACACCGGTATTGATCAAACACTGGATCGATCAAAAAGGTACTCCAATGAGACAATCAAACAATATATTACAGACCTCAGCCTTGGAGATATCCGGCATCTGCCAAACCTCTTAGCGAGTGAGTACACATGCTTCTCCAACACTCACCAATTATTGTCCCCGTATGCATTATTTTCCGACAGCCAGATCTATTTTACTCAATGTACCCAAAGCCACAATTCAGCCAACTCTCATCTCGGACTACGCTCCAGTTGGCTTTTGCTTTATCAACAACCACTTAAGGCCAGGTGCAACCAGACGGTGCTTCAATACACTTAAAGATACTGATGTCAACACATCAGAAAAGAGTGGGCATCCTTCTTGGAAATGAATGATTCTTCTAGAAATGTCATGAATATTATGAAGCAGTGCCAAGTGGGAGGAAGGACCCTTCAGCCAGTATCTTACAGAAATTGGCTCAAAAATGAGAAAAATTAATAGGCTGGGCATCTAGAGACGTAATAGAAAATACATAAGAGGAAACAAGGGTAACAGTAAACCTTCAGATTAACAAAAAAGTAAAAGAACACACCGATCTGATACAAGACGGCTCACAGAAAACGCCATACCCAGCACAAGCCACTCAGAATGCCCCACTGTGATTAGGACATTTCGCACCTTCAACATCGCCGACAGTCCCGATCACGCTTCCTGGGCATGGCCACAATACACCATGTCTGGCAGGGAATCACCGCCAAAACATGTCTGCATTACCCTGGACTCACTGGGAGATACATCCAAGACGGAATCAAGTAAAAACCTGCCCCCCGTTTCTGCACTAAGTGGAACATAAAGATCAACTTTCTTTAATACAATAGCACTGCTTGTTAGCAGACCATACTTCATTTGATCAACAACTGTTGTCAAATAAGCAACTAAAAAACAACTCTTTTAACACCAGTCTAATTCACTAAAACAGCTGTCAGCAACTGGCAGACTCCTGTCCTCATCTTGACCAAAATTAAATGGAGTCCATAACACCGTACAATCGAACACCCCTGCGGTCAAGAAATTTTTTTCAGACACAATGAACCTTGTCTTTGTGTTTTTGATCAAATTTGACCCTCGGAGAAAAATAGCTGGGGACCCCAGGACTAAACCCTAAAAGAGAGGGGTTGGTTTCTTGCAGTATCCACACTACTACCTCTATCATTAGCGGATAAGAAAGATGAATTAAAAAGCTCTTTCATTACGGCACAAATGAACTTTCAGATGAGGAAAAACCAGTCACTTCTATTGATATATTCTTTGGTATTCAATTTCATTCAGTGAATGTATTCTCTGTTGACCTACAAGAACATTATCAATCATTTCACTAGGGTAGATGTTTCTTTAGTCCTGAACGACACCCGGTGATCTTCCCAGTGTGACAAAATGAGGAAACAGATTGTTATTATAAGCCCAACGCATCACCCCCGTGTGCCAAGGGAGGGCCCTTCCGCGAGTCGTATGAGCTCCCATGCCAAACCGCTGACTGACCTTTGCGCTTCAGGAAGTTGAAGGAGCGGAAGAAGCCGCCGGTGCTGGGCAGCTTGGGGTCCACGTCTCCCAGAAGCTGTGCAAACTCTGTACCGGGCAGGTCGATGAGCCTTGTGATGTTGCTCAGCACCAGCTCGGTGAAGCTCTCCGGGTGAATGTGGCGGAGCTTCTCCACGAAGAAATCCGGGTTGAAGATGATGGGAGTGTGGCCTGGCGGGCACATCTCCTGGCTGACGACCACGTTGCACAGCGTCCCCCTGGGAAATGGGACGGGGTCAGCTTTGAGGTCACCATTCACCTGTTCATCTCATAATTTCATCTAATGTAATAAACTGTTTTCCAAATGGGCTGCACTAGGGTGGAGCAGGGGTGCCACCATACGAGGTGGGGGGGGGCTGGTTCTCTGAATTACCCTGGGTGGATCCCCGCCACCCCTCCACTACTGGGCATGCTGGTCCTTCACCTCTGTGTAACCCACTAATAATACTGGACCTAATAGGAGGAACATATTCACTAGAACTAATTATTCTCCCAACATTTACAAGGTCAGACTGGGAATCTGCAGACCCTCCAAAACTGGTATGAAAGCACAAAGCACGACAGCAGCAAGTTGAAATGAAAAACAATTAATTTTAAGTGCATGCAGAAAACTGCCCTTTCCTAAAATATAATGACATTATTAAGAGAGCCTACAACATATTACAGGGCTCTTAGAACAGTTGTTGACAGACATGGAACCGTGGCATTGCTCTACAAATATTCATAGCACAGAGACACAAATGGACTGTCACTTTAATGGAATACAATTACAAACTGTAACCTAGAAAGATGTAAATCAAGTACAGACGCTTCTCTACTTACGAACATTCAACTTACGAACTTTCAGACATACGAACAAAGAGTAAGTCCAAATTGTGTTCACTGGATCCCGTTTCCTGTCTGCAACATCAATTTTTTTTCTGCGCACCAATTCCGCCTAGTACTTCTGGCCGCTACTCCCGCTGCGCAGCAGCGTAGCGTAGGTACTCCCAGGATCCTAGTTCTTTGTACTTGCGTATACCCTTAAAATGATATTGAATAACGACTAACGAACATTTCAAGTTGCGAACGGCCGTTCGGAATGTATCTCATTCGTGAGTAGAGGAGTGTCTGTATTTTCTACAAGTGCTGTTATTCAAAAAGGCCTCAATATTTATGGAGAATGATTCTGTATAATTAGCATGCTTTAAGAGTACAGCATAGGGCAGATTTCCTAACAATCTGGAGAGCCAGGATTTAGCCACCACACTGAAACAGCTGCATCAGTTTCCAGATGACACAAAGTTCAAATCTCAGATGAACCCCCACTCTTGTAAAACCTTAAGAAAAATAGTTTAAAATTCCTCCATAAAACATTCAGCCTTTAAACATGTAAAAGACCAAAAAACTCGATCAAGGGCGAGTGAAGCATTATGCTATGTGTTACATATCAGAACCAGTATGCTATGCTCTGTGGACCAGTGCAGAACATCAGATGTGGATTAATGCATACAACTAAAGGTCTCACATTGTACCTATTCACCTGTGAACAAGGAGCTGCACGTTTTTTGTGATGTTGTTGTCTGGACGATACTTGATTCAGCAGAGAAACCAGCCAATGAAAAACTGAAACAAGCAATGCTGAAGCCATCAGGGACTGGAACTGGCCGCAAGTACACCAAAAGTGGCGATGGGAGAAATCCCACAGAGGATGGGCTCACTGTTGGCCGTCAATCACTGCCCTGTCTAATCCAAAGAATGACAATAAAGTAACCAATGAGAAGCAGATTAAAACAGTGACAGGCAGCACAATTATACCAGCCACCATAGGTTTCACTGCTTCATGCATATTACCTATAGAGAAGACTCTTGGCAGAGGGTGGGTGTTAAGAAACACAGAGGGCAACGAATGAGGAAAAAAGTTAAGAATCTCTGTTCTTCAAGTAGTGACCCAAACACTAGGCTTACAACAAGGGGGAGGGGGTTGAGACTGAGAGGGCTTTAATAACCATGAGAGAGGATCCTGTACAGAGCAGGTCGTCTAGGTCATGACAAGAACAGCAACATCAACTTCACAATAATGGCTATTATCATCTCTGAGCTGCGTTTAATGTGGCTGAACTTCCTTTGCTCATTCCACGAATTGGCAAGTCCTTCAGATAATAAAAGAATGACTTCCATAACAAGGTCACTGTCCTCATCAAGCTTATAATTAACAAAAACAAAACAGAGTGTGAAATTAATATGTGACAGGAAACAATTATAAGAAGCGCAGCACTATCATGCCTTCTACCTCCAGGGATCTCATAGAATTACATATTTACTGTGTGTGGAGTGACCTTGCTCTACATGTGCTCCAATAGACAGCTTCCAGGTACCCTGGGTTACACCCATGACTCAAAAACATTTGTTCAGGCTGAAACTGTAGTACCATGCTGTTATTTGTTTTGTACACGGTAAGTCCCTCAAGACATTTAAGATAACCATGACAAGAAGCAGATAAGTGGTTAATGACAACGCATGAACAGATGAATGGGTGGATAAAACGACAATCCTGTAAAGTGGCAAAAGAATATAAATTTCTGCTTAAACAGCATTCAAAACTAGTCAGACCACCCCGAAGTTCACCATGGACACGTGAAATCTGACACACACCCATATCCTAATGACAACTTTAACATTTGCCAGCAGAACTTTATTCTAAAACACAGAATCTGACAATAAACATGTAATTCTGACAACTTTCTCTTGACACTAGATCTGTCACAAGACTCTTCAACGTCAAGGTTCAAGAGGTCGACCGGTATGCCCGTAATCCTTCCTCAGCAACTATTAATCAAGTCATAAACCAGTTCTTTACGTGACAAGCTGAGCTTTGGAATTTAGCTGCTGCAGTAAAATTAATTTTGTTTACATGCGTATAAAACGAAATGGTACAAGGTTTGTAGTACATGCCCTTAGCATTTCTACTAACGCTTGTTGATTCAAAATGAGCTAATGGCGACACGGATTACGAATTATGCAACACTTCATGCATTTCAGGGGAACCTCTTTTCGCCCATCCATAAATGCAATAAACCGATTAAAAAACCAACACGTGCGATTCTCGCGTTGTTTGAAAATGAGTCCCGTACGCTTCAGTGTATGTTGACATCTGTTCCTGTCTGCAGTACAGTCATGGTTATTCTACAGGATGACCGTTTCACGTCGAAACAAATTATCTCAACTTGGAAGAATGAAAACACAGCAGAGGGAAACGATTTACATGTACACTAAACCACAAAGGCAACTACAAAACTGACATATAATGGTATTTCACTGCACGCAATAAAAGCCCAAAACAGGTTATTGCACCATGTCAACAGCAGACCACAGGTGACCAGCTTGGTCAGTCGGTAAAGTGTTTTTCTTCCGCTTAATCTATGGGAGCCACGTCAGTGCATTTTTGACGACTCGATTTTGCCCTCTAAATGAGAAACTGTTTCTCTGTCGTTATTCAGGTGCAAAATTTTAAATAAAACTTATGAATCAAACTGTGACAGCGCTTGAAACAAAGCTGCGCGTCTGCAGCACCTAACAGCAGGAGCGCCGCCACAACGGCAGACGTATTTTTAAATAGTCCGTCATGAAGATACACTTTAACGCCACTGCGCCGTTTTTGACGTGTCTAATGACTGGCAGCGCACTTATGCTCAAAAGTGCGAGCGGACATTTTTTTACTTTTACTTTCGCACACGTTTATTTGCCATTACCTCTTATTTTGTTTCTTTCCCTCGGCGTCTTTCCCAGCTGCCATCTTCTTGTTTGAATCCTCCGCTGCCGCGTGCGTCACCCGCCTACTTTGTCTCCGATTGGCTAGAGATCAGAACTGGGTGTGTGCATTGGACGGAGGTGACGTGAGCGTTAAGTAATCGCCATCGGATTGGTCTGTTTGAATCCGTCGCGCAACAATCTATCAAAAATGCATGCGTTATATGCGGTGGGGCGTATAAATACAAATATTTTGTGTATGTGGCGCATGTTTATTGATCCTGTTATTGTTGGGAAGGGTGATTTGAACCCTGATGATCTATTATTATTTTTGAATCCTGAGAATGAAACTTGGAAACGTTAAAAAGATACGTTAAAAGTAACGTTGGAAAAGTTGGCAAATTATGCTGCTCTGTGCTATGACTTTTAAATCTTCTGATATATTTTCATTTTCCTAAGGATACCATATTTTTTAGGGCTACTTAAAAATGTGGCCTGTAACCTTTCATCTACCCATCTTCCCTAACCACTCTTCCAATACAGGGTAAAGCCAGGAAATACAGCCTGTCAGTCATGCCAACACGCTATGGACAACAAAAATATGCCAACATTGGGCAGCATAGAACATCCTACTCCACACATACGACAAACGCAGTCTAATATACGGTTTACGTATAATGAAAAGCTGCATCTTTGACTCCTGCCATACCACAATAATAAGATTTAGTTGGGATTATATTCCATAATGGTGGTTTATTCCTTTAAATGATTTATTCCCAAAGACAGTTAAACATTTGGTATATTCATCCATTTGGTATATTCAAACCAAGTATGTTTTTCCAGAAATGTTCCAGAAATTATTGTAATAAATATATATGTCGTTTTTAATAAGGAAATGACATAAAGGACATCAAGGAACAGTCGACGTTTCTAACATTACATTAGTATTTTCCTTTTGATGAAAAAAGCACTACAACAAAGTACATATTCAGGACAAACCATAACCATGATTAAGTGGAAAGAACAGAAAAATGTTTTTGATGGAAATAAACCACTCTAATGTTTAATAACTGATTAATCTACAATAGATTTTTTAAATATCCATTAGTTATGAATGTGCTATTACTGGATAAATTTGTTGAACAAGAAAATTGTTGAGCGGATAAAGTCTCGGATTATTAGGGTTCTGGGATGTACTTCATCATGAATCAAGCACAACATCATCCAAACACCAAGGGTTAGACGTGAAGTCAAGCATAATTATCAAAATCAGCAAGACAGAAACTCCTCAAGCAAATGTTTCTTCAAGAAAGGGAACCAGACCCCCGGCCCTAACGTAGGTTATGCAGTGATAACAGCTGTGGATCCTCATGTTGGTGCCTGAGCCCGGCACATTCTCCAGACTCCCACCTGGAGAAGCTCATGGTCCTGGTGGACGTGAACCTGGTCTTGCTCCTGGCCGAAGGTGCCTTTTGGCGCTGACGCAGACCGTGGGATTGTAATGGCCCCAAGGTCTTCCAGCAGGCCTTGCGGAAGGTGTCGGAGGACATACAGAATAGGATGGGGTCCAGGGCGCTGTTGACATACCAAAGAGGCAACGAGAGGTAGGACTTGAGGGCAGTGTAGACCCGCAGCACGGTGTCGGACCACACCTCGACGTAGACCTGCATGAGTGATGAGGCCATGTCGGGAAAGTTGCACACAAAGAAGGCTACAACTACCGCTCCTGCAGAAGAAAAAAAAACACACAATAAGACTGTGATCAGTCAGTTTCCCTTAAACTTTGACTCTTGTTTAGTGACTCAGACAAATTGTAACCACTTTCTGGCACAGCGTCTATAAGAGTTTTCAGGAAGAAAATCAATTGGAACTGGCTGGTTGTTAGATCTTCATTCATGACTCACAGCAGGTTCCTGTAGCAGAATGCTGCCACAGCAGAAACAGAGCAGGAGACCCTGGAGAGATGCTTCCATAGATATGCTGACTCTTGACACAATCTGGAATGGCACATCAATTCTGATGTATGCATTTCCAAAGTATACTCAGGACACTTTAAAAAGATTGACTCATTTGACAAGTGAAAATGTACTAATAATATACTACCTTCATAGACACCAGTGCTTTCACAGAAAGTATACCAGACATGAGTTACTGTCTCTGCCCAAGGTCTGCATATATTTATACAAAACTGATATAAGAGTTGACATGTGAAAATGAGGAACTGGGATCTGGGTTTAGATATGATGGACTGGCGTCCTGTCTGTGGTAAGGAGTTCTAGAGAGCACATTGCTATCCATCACATCATTTCACATTCACCGCCGCACAGAAAGGTGAACAGCTCTCTCCTTCAGATGTGCTGCATCACTTGATAAAACGTGCGCCCCCCTGAGACAGCAGTCTCCAGCCAGCTGGCCTGGGTGCTTCGCCTTACTGGGAGATCTACAAAAAATAACTGTCTTCCAGAATACCACTCAGGACATTTCACAGTCTTATGGTAAATGCATTCATTCACTATGAGACTTTTTAAGAAGAGAAGCTTCCAGTCTTAGACCTTTGGAACTAAATCTCCAAAAAAAACATACCAGACAAAACTGAAATGTTTGTTTACCTGCGTTTCTTAAATGGATGTTAAATGGAAGAGTTATCACCGTCTTGGGTATGCAGACTTTTACTTGAATAATAAATATATTTATCCATCCATCCATCCATCCATCCATTTTCTGTAACTGCTTATCCTATTCAGAGTGGCAGGGGGTACAGAGCCTATGGGCACAAGGCAGGGAACAACTTAGGATGGGGTGCCAACCCATTGCAGGGCACATGCACACACCATTCACTCAGATACTGTTCACATCTATGGGCAATTTGGTAACTCAGGATGTTTTTGGACTGTGGGGAGAAACCAGAGTAAAACCGAAGTAAAACTGGAGGAAACTCCACAACGGCATAGGGAGAACATGCAAACTTCACATACAAGAAGCCATGGCAGACACTCAAATCCTGGTGCCAGAGCTATGAGGCAACAGCGCTAATCAATGTACCACCACGGTGCTCGTATATGTATTCTGCAACAGGGCCGTGCAGAGATGTTTGAAGGGGCGGGTGTTCAAAGTTAAAAAGGGGCACATAGAACCAGGCTAAATAACACCAACCCACATTCAATAAGAATCTAATATGGAATCGCATCATACTATATCATTATTAAATGTTTAAACTGTAGCAATACAATAATTTTGCTGC
>JAODKC010000045.1:3579277-3593131 GCA_026777985.1 Mormyrops attenuatus | reverse complement strand
AAAAATGCCTCAAGAAAAGGGCACTTGGGGTACCCAAGAGGAAAGGGGCAGGTGCTCAAGCCCCCTCCGCCCCCCCTCCCTGCATGTGTCTGTTCTGCAAAACCTATTTTTTTCTATTCACAGGTCAAATGGCAATCCTGAAGTGAAAAAGATCTTAGTTTGGTTTGCTAGTAACTCACCCATAAGCTGTAGAGCCCGTCTTTCATAGAAAAGGAGTTTCCCCCTCCCCTGGTGTGCTGAAGGCTGCCCCCTGGCTGCCACCACTGTCCTGGTGAGGCCCATAGCTTTTCTCTGGCGACCGTGGCGCAAGAGGTGGGAGATCATGAGGAAGAAGAGGGTGACGATGACCACCAGTGGCACCAGGAAACAGAGGATGGCCCTCATTAAGAGGGCCGCCCGGTATATGGGGGACGGCTCTTCTTCTGTCATTTCACACATGGAGGACAGCATGAAGGCCTCCGAAGGTGATGTCGCGGTGTAATCCAAGATGCAGGCTGAGGCTTGACCATACACCAGGGCGAATGGCACAGCAGAAGCCAGGGATAGCACCCAGACGCTGGCCAGCAAGCAGGGTAGACGAGCCTTCTCCAGGCTGGAGATGGACCACATGGTGTGGCAGATGGCCACGTAGCGTTCCACGGTGAAAGCCAGGATGGTCCAGCTAGTGGTGGCACAGTACATCTGGCGGATCATGAAGTAGATTTTGCACAGTGGCTCGCCCAGCCGCCAGGGGTAGCTCTCCCAGTAGTAGCGGTACAGTGTGACGGGCACAGTGAGTAGCTGGAGGATATCAGAGACAACCAAGCTCAGCAGGTAGGGCCGGATGGTACTGGCCTTCATGCGGGCATTGGTCAGGAGGGTCAGGAAGCTCACACTATTGGCGGTTAGCCCGAACACAAAGAGCAGGCCATAGAAGGCAGTCAGGGGGACGGCGACATGGTAGGGCTCGCTCTTGGTGACGCCGATGAACAGGTGGGGCTCGGAGATCGAGCTGATGTTGCACGAGAATGAGGAGGTGTGGAGAGGGGCCACTGACTGGTTCATCATGAAGTGTGGAAAGACACGGCCTATAAAGTGGCCCTTCGTCCAGCTGAGATGCCCTATGACTGCGGAGGAAATGTTCTCTGCTCCGGCATTTAGTAAAACTCAGCACGCTGTCAGCGATCCTCACGCTTTCACGTTTTTCAGCATAAGTGATGGAATGTGGTCGCTGGAACAGCGCACCTTTGCGGGTCCTGCTTCGCCTGACTGGAGGTGATACGTGCGCTTTAAACATTAATTACACGGTCCAGGACCTCAAAAGGCAAGCGAGATAAGGCATTTAATTATTTATCCAACATAAAGATATTAATATGTATATATTATATAATTTAATAATGTTTATTTATGTGAAACGTGTCTTATCTCAGTTTTAAATCCTATTAGACATGCCGAGATTTTGGAATTAAGATCTGTGCTGATGAGATTACGAAAGTAAACAAATAACGACTCATAAAATAACATTACGGTGTTCACCCATGTAGGTAGTCACTTAAAATGTATTTTCCATTTTATTGTCAATATGGCAAATTACGATAATATGCAGTGACAACGCAAACGGTTCGGAAGGCAGTATCAGGCGTGTCTCGGCTTGAAGTTTCAACAGCAATATAAATAATGCAGTAAGTATCGGTAGTTTGTGACAGTCAGCAATAACACGCGCATTTGCTACTGAAACCCTCATCCCGGCGCCTCATACATAGATTTCTACTTAGAACACAGCAGCTCTCGGTAGGCAACATAACAAGGCAGCGCGCTTACGGGGCGCTGAAGGTGACTGACACGCATAATCATCTTAACGGAAATGAAACACAGCATCGCCTTTTAAAACTATAAAATGCACCCACAAGCATCAGCCTGCTGAGCAACAGTGTAGCGGAGGATGAAATGACTGAATAACTGAATAACCCAGGTGAATTCCTCAGGTGTCAAAAGTGTTTGCGAAACCCTAGGTAATATACACTTCTATATCTTACAATCTCTGGACTATACTTTCATAATTTTTAATGAGGAATTTGAAATAGTATTACAGACTATTTTCCACTATGCCCTCTCATCTCTGTCAAAATGTTGAAAACTATATAATAATTGTAAAATAAAAGAATCATACAAGAATTTTTATATAGCATCTGGAGTTTCAGCTAATGCTGAAATGACCACTTACCACACGTGGCCAAGATGGAAGTTTGCCGTTATGTATTTGACAGCAAAAAAAATTAGCCTCTAAAAAAAGATTCTTTTCATTTTCTTCCTTCATTTGCTCTGTTATTTTTACAAATTAAAAAAAACACATGGAGAATTTAATGCGTGGATGAATATGATACTACTCTCTCCAATCCATACATGTGTACATACATCTACATTCATGCAACTATCACGATATATAGAAAATAGAACCAAGTCTCCTCACTGAACACCAGCTGTGCAATTAGTCAGCAATTACTTACCGCGCCGTGAAAAGCCAGCGAGCGCTGTCTGTGTGAGACGAGCGGCCGTGCTTTCACTCACACCCTCAGCCTCGCTCTATGGTGAGAAACCCCCGATGAAGTCGCTGGTCCAGATTCGAGCCAGCCTCCCAGCCCCGACAATAACAAAGACAGGCATGCATACACACACGCACATTACAGCCCCATGATGGGATCAGACACACCGCACAGAAGACAGTGCAAATGAGCAGAAGTGCGATCAGGTATTTAATCTTACTTTCCTGTGGGCCCTTTTTGTTAGAACGTTATATAAATATTAATATATAGCTTGCTATCTGAAGCAGTCATCATCCATACCTGTTAACAGAAAATAAGGTTTGACTGCTTCCAGGCATTCTGTGTTTTAATAGAATCTTTTTAGTAGAATCTGAAAAGGTTGCAGCAAAGACGGTCAACAGACGGGCGCGATAGATCAAAGCACATCTGTGGCAGTGCGTCCAGTCTTAAGAGCTGTTGTTTTATGGAAAGACTTCATGAAGATTAAAGCGTGTTGTAGTACATGCAGATTTTTGTGATTCGATGAATCATACCTGATTGTTTCTTTCTTGAGGTAAACTGACAGCCTCACATTTGTAGGGTTGGGGCGGGGTGGGGATCCAGTCTTCGTTTCGTTCACTGTGTTGGGAGTTAGCGTGTTCTCTCTGTGTCATGAGTGGTGTTTCTAAATTACCCAAAATGCATCATTGCTTGGATATCCTGTCCAGGGTGTATCCTGCCTTGTGCCCTGCTCTTTCTGGCATAGACTCCCACCCTGTGATTCGATGGATCATTTCTTTGGGGCGTCCCGTAATGGAAGGTCATTCTATCCTGGCTGCCCTGAGCTCCCTGGGATCAGCTCACCCTGGCCAGCCCTCCCTGGGAATTGCACTTATAGCTGAATGGATGCATTCAGTCCAGGATACCCTAACTGGTATGCACTTCTTCTTACGGTGTTTCTCCAGGACACCGAGATGCTGCGATCGACCAATTTTTAGTCTTAATTACTCAATCTGCAGCCTTTATTTTGACCAATCTGAAATATCGATTTTACGGCTGGTTTAACTCTTTAAACAGGAACCATGCACTTAAATGTGTTTTTGGAGTCGTAAGCTAAATATGACTGTACCTGATGGGGATGTGCATGGGGATGTGCACACATGCAATAGTCACATTACCAAAGGGTGCAATGTAAGAATGATTTAATCATTTAAAATAAAGATTTCATCACTGAAAATAAGGAGAAATGTGATTATTCATATAGAACACTAGCACTGTTTATACCTCTTGGGCTCAGCCATCAGCAGCGTGTCTGTCTGCGGGGAGAATGTCGACCTCATCAAGAGATTCTGGTGACTCTTCCTATGAAGTCAGCAGACGGATCGGGAGAGCATGGGGGGTCATGAGGTCGCTGGAAAGGGGCGTGTGGCGTTCCCGTTATTTTTGCAAGAGGACGAAGTTCTAAGTCTTTAGAGTCCTGGTGCTCCCTGTCTTGCTGTATGGCTGTGAGATATGGACACTATCCAGTGAGCTGAGACGAAGACTGGATTACTTTGCTACTGTGTCTCTTCAGAGAACCCTTGGGTACCGCTGGTTTGACTTTATGTCGAATGAGCGGTTGCTAGAGGAGTCTCGAATGAGGGCTGCATTGATTACCTGCATTGTGAGGGAGCGTCAGTTACAGCACTACGGCCATGTGGCGCGTTTCCCTGAGGGTGATCCGGCTCGCAGGATCCTCATTGCTGAGGACCCAAGCGGCAGGACCAGGCCAAGGGGACGCCCACGTAACTCCTGGCTGCAGCAGATAGATGGCCATTTCCGGAGGGTAGAACTGGACCGTATCTGGGCCTCGGGGGATGCCAACCGGGATCCTGAGGTGTTTGGTTGTGTGGTGGGTGCGGTAATGCACTGTACCAGTGCATGCCCCCCAACTTGACCTGACCTGCAGACTACTTCACTGCTATAGGTTCATGTTTTGTCCACGTGCTCTGCACATGCAGTGAACTGGCCTCAGAAACAGATATGACTGATAATGAAAGATATAGAACAAGGTCTTAAGTTGTCTGATCAGTTTTGTCTGTTTCAGGACATAAACAGCAAAAGGTGCTGTTATGATTGGCGTCAATAACAGAAAAACGGAGCTCCGGAGAACAGAGACGGAAAACAGCAGAGCCTGAATGCTGTGCTGTTTAAAGGTTCATGTTTCGTCCGCAGGTAATTGTCACGTGATGACGTGTATGTGGCGGCGTGGACGTCAGGTCGGTCGGTGAGCGGAGTGGTCTACAGAGCTTTGCTCTTACGTAACAAACATTGAGCTGCAGGGAGAAGTTTCTGCCATCATCTCTCATTCCACCTTTTATTTTTGCTTTAATGTTCTGCACTGCGGCTTCTCAGCAGGCCAGTTACTTTTTGAGAATACTGGCCTTTTAAACACGTCTGACACCTCTTTGTTTTTCTTGCACAACTGAGTAACTTTGTTCCCATTTCTGTAATGATACTGATCACCATTAGAACTCAGCCCTTTGCCCACTTTTTAGCATTTTTAAAAATTATGCCGTGGGAGGAGTAAGACTCAGAGCTGGGGGTGAAGTTACACTTTAAATGGAAGATCTCCACCCCCCCTCCGCACCTTGTAATCAGCGATCAGTCAATTCCAATTCCAGTGACTGGGTCCTAAAACGGCCCAAAAACCCAAGACATCTTTGCTCAGGTTTGGAGTCTTGATGAATCATCAGCTACAATCCCTTCATGCAAGAATCTGTCCCTGGACTATGACATTGTTTCCCAGCCCGGTTCTGCTGGACCCACAGATGGTCCACATTTTTGCTCCTTCCCAGCTCCTTCCTAGATAGTCCACATTCTTGCTCCCCTAGCGGCAGCTGGGAGGGAGCGAAAACATGGACCGTCTGTGGGTATAAAGCGCATTAAAGAAATGATAAAGGACACCAACCAAGCAGTTGTATAGCCAAAGTTTTAACATGCATACAGATATATATTTTATCAATTTTGTAAAAACGTGAGTGAAATATTCATTATACATTATTAATTCTTATGGGAGATCCATAATATTGCAAAATAAATCTTTTTCTCCTTTTCTTCAGTGCTGGTCCTCTTAAGAACTGCCTGGGTACTTGAGTGAAAATGTAAACTTCGAGTTCAAAGGGGAGAGACTATGAATTATAATACTCTGGGTTTTTGATTTATATACATTTGAATCATATGTATCGCAGAGTCTGTCTTTTTATCTGAGGATAGCTTATCTTTTTCTTTGCACCCAGAATTTGAGGACCTACAACATGCTCCCAGCTTGTGGTGGCAATATTTGGTCTGTTATCAATGTAGAGGCTTAAAAGCTTAAATTTCTCAGATGTTTATTTAGCTGGACATTTTTACAAATTGTAGGAATTAATTTGTGCACTCTGGATTTTCCAGATGTTTCATTTGAAGACTTAATTGGGAAACAGCAGCTCAGTAGATAACATAATCAGTGCAAAATGTAGCTGTTAGTTTTCTGAAATTTAAATGATGCACAAAATTATTATACGTGCGATATTTGGGCTATCCTGCACTTATTTGGACCTTTGTGGCTTAGGATGGTTTCTGGCCTTGTGCCCTGTGCATTCTGGCATAGGATGCAGATGCACCAAGGTCCAGAAAGCCAGACAAGGAAGTGAAGCGACTTTATTATATTAATCAATAACTGCAGGCAAGGCAGTCATTTTAATGCAATCAGCTCAAATAAAGAAGCAGGATATTTTAAGCCAAAGAGTGTTATGAGTTAACACCATACATATGACACCCCCGTCCTTTCCCACATCATGGTACATACCATCTTGCAGGGTCTCTTACCTCTTGAAATGTCTACATGGCCTGGTCCAAGTGAACAGGGTGGCCGCTGGAGAGGGTGTGATAGATCAAAGTGCATCTGTGGCAGTGTGTCCAATCTAAGGCATCTGTAAGACATCTCCTAAGTTGAGATTTGATTCTGTTTAATGGCAGATGGAGGGTTTCATGGCTCAGGGCACATCATTAGTGCAGACTTGCTCATTAGCCGCAATGTGCTAAAATGACTTAAAACAGATAAAGACGTAAATAAAATAGATTCATTTTTTTGTAATGGGCTGGGCTTGAGTCTTGTATGACATGATTTTTTAAATGTTTTTCTTTCAAAATGTGTTTCTTCCCAATCTGCTCCCTCGAGTGACTAATTATGTATACTTATGTGTGAGATTTTATTTGTGGATCTCAAAAAAGGTGGTAAGTAAAAAAAACCAAAAAAAAAAACTAAAAAAATTAAATTCAGTACATTTTATTCATGGGGGAGTGGGGACTGATACATGGCTGGGCTGTCATTCTCGGGGTTAAAACGGGGCAGCACTGAAGGGCAGAATCAGCACCAGGAGCTGTCCCAGACACCCACAGCTGCACCCAATCAGCTCCGTAATTATGGGGTCAAAGGTCACAGAGGAGGTGCCCTATCAGTGAGTGTCTGCTAGCGCCATATTGAAAATGCAACTGAGGGCGTGACTGATTGAGCTGTGGATGTAGCAAAGAGCTTGTTTTTGCATGCATAATTCAGGGTACCTGTGCCATCTTCCCCAGACACATTATTTTTTTTGTCGGGGGGTGGACAATAGTGGAGGCATGAACCTGAGGAGGGGTTTTACAGCAGGAGGGCCGACGCAGGTGGGGGTTCTTGGTAAAGTTTGCTGACCCCGAGAGGGGGGTTCTTAGTAAATTGTTTGGAATTTTATGCAATCGTCCGTTATTAGAAGGCACAGTTGGTTACATTTCTGGGCTGGGGGGAGGGGGGTGATGTCCCTCCACTCCCACCCCCACCCCCCCACTACTGGCCATCAGGTGGGGTCCCCAAATCCCCCAGACTAAGCAGAACATTCCGGAGATATTCTAGGTAAATACAATCATCTGCAAACGCGGCTTGATATTTACAGGGGCAACTTAAAAACAGCGGGGATCCACCTGTGTTGACTAGCCCACCTGCTTTCCTTGTTTATTCTTGTTATATAATGCTGACTTTTCTTTTCTCTTTCCCCTACTGAATGGGCGCGAGACCCCAATGGCCAACTCAGTTCCTACCTGTAGCCCTAGCATGACCCAGCATGACCCAATATCCCCCTTTGCACTTGTGTACCTGTTTTCCTCTCTGCTGGCACCAAAATGGGGGCTTTCATTTCTCCCCACTGCCATTCTCATCAACCAAATCCCTCTCGCCACAGTGTGCCTCAGGGCCCGGTTCACAGCCCCACCCCAAGCAAGCCTCATAAAAACGTTCACACAAAGAAAGAGAACAAAACAAGCAAACAAACCGCGACAGGAGCTAATTCATAGCAAGCCCTACAGCAAGTACCTTAAAGCAAACAGCACATCTTTGGGAGCACTTCCCCTTTAAATGTTTGCCTGCTGTTCTCTTTGAACCTGATGATGATGGAGCCAGGAACCATTTATTAAGTCAATGCCTGGTTCCCCATACAGCACTGGGGCATCTGTTATGTTAACACAGCAAATGTGAGTACCTTCCACTTTGCTGAAGGGTGGATGAATCAAAGCTGAATCAAAGGGTCTTTGAAACTGAACACATGGTCACTGACTTCAAAGCCACCTGGACTGAATTACATGAATTGCATTTTTTCTAATTTTTCTGACACATAGCGCAGAGCTAGTTTTTAATACCCAGAAATCATGTATCATTTCTTTCAGGCAGGCTGAATCTTATCTCCTAATCCACGGTGGGTCTTTGTCGCTCCTATTATAGAAGTATGGGGGGACAACTGATACTCTCAAAAGATTGCTTTGGGGGGGCCCAGCACCCCTACAGATAAATTCCCCTGAATCGATGCTAACTAGGTGGGGGGGAGGGGGTTGGTATATTTCACTGACTAGGAGGGGTTAAAGCAAATTTCAGATTTGTTACTTGACTATGGGACTACATGTCTGGGTGGCTCCTGTGAATTTGGCAGGTCCCAGTTTTCACTTTTTGCTTTTATATTGTATCATTGTTATTGCTATAACAGGTACTGCCATATCCTCCTGCTTGTACCCAGTGGTGTGCCCTGTGCTTCTGCGGAAAGGCTCCAAGTTTGCCACAAGCCTGCACAGAAAAGGAAATTTGAGCTATAGCTGGATGAATGGTACTTCTACATCATTATGTGCTCTACCCAGGGCTGACTTTGTCGTTTCTGGGGCCCCGGTGCAGTGACTGATTGTGGCCAACAGGGGGCCCCCAGTGACTCTACCCCAAGTGCCTCACAGGTTTCACAGTAAAAGGTGGAGAAAAGTCCCAGGTGTCGAGCAGAGTCACTTCCAGGGGAAATTCTGTAAAATTTTATTGGTCAGTTCTGGATAGAAAATATATTTTAAAGTTTAATGCCGATCATTAAAGTCCTTCTCACCTGACCCTAGTTTACATGTTTGATAGCTATTTATCTGTGTAATAAAAGCTGTCATAAGTGTCAAATAAGGAGAAATAAAGTCTAGTCTCCTGAGGCCGCCGATAGGTTAATTGCAAATGAAGCACAGAAAAAACAGAGATGGGGGTGGTGCTGAAGACTTGTGCTATGTTTTACTCTTTGTGTCAAAGTTTCTGAAAAACAACAATCCTGAAGTGAGATCCACCCTGTCTGATTAATAGATCAAAGCTGTGACTGAGTCTGACCTGCTCCTCCATCCCACAGACTAATTAGTGGGCCTAGAACCTGGCAGGTTAGCCAAGTTAGCTTAGCCTTTACCCCCCATCAGTGCTAATTCAGGCACTGTATATTTATTCACACTAATGCTTCATGTCTTCTCTGGACTTAAAAAGTTAACTAGAATGGCAAAAATGTCAACGCATCAACTATTGAGTTGGGTAAAAAAACCCAGCTGGCACGGAACATCAATATTTAATGTTGGCCCTGAATCATGAAAAGGTTTGACGGCGATAATTTTTGGGGGGGTCCAATACAGCCTGAAAAGGTCTCTGTTTGTATGAGAAGTCATGTAGTGACAGCACTTCAGCGGGGGGACAACGGCAGCTAATGAAGGGCATTTAAATGAGTCATCGGGGGCACGGGGACCAAGCTGAGCTGAATATCAGAATTCCGGAAGAAGCACGCGAACTGGTATCATGCCCAACCGATAACGAGCTCCCAGGAAGCCAGGGTCTGGAACATAAGCCTTAATCTATGTAGAAGCCTAAATGATTATCATCATCATCAAACCTCCTGGACATACTGATAACTAAAACCATGCAGCAAATTCTCATAAACCCAAAACAACTAAGGTTCTTGCTTTAATTATTCTGGAAAATTGCTATATATTATATGGACTATTTGTATTCTGTTTTCTGAGACATAATTGTTTACCGGTTAGTCTCAGAACACAAAATAACACGCAATTATGCACACAATAGCCAAAGCTTTTTTTGCTCTCAGGTATCATTAAAGTGATACATAAAACAGAGTCAATTCTAAAATGAATTCTTGTGGAATCGTATTTTGTTACAATTATAGTGCATTTATAACACAACAAAGGAGTCTCAGACCACAGAGGAGGAATCCACATTATGATGCACTATTAAAGTTTGCCAACTTGAATAAATCCATAAATCCAGAAACTCATTTATGTCTTTTTTGGGTTGTAAACAAATAATTCTGGACAAATATAGGGGCATCCAATAAATGAGATAAAACTAAAAATAAATGAGTATACATTACCATGTTCAGTCACTAAGCGGTACTCTGACCCCAGCATAAACCTTCCTGGTCTTTCTCAGCCCAGTAGCTCCATGACGTTCTTCCATAACACCAAGAGAGACTAGAGCTGCATGTCTCTTCATTTGCCCTCCCCGTCTTAGAGTATGAGGCACTCGATCTTAGTTTACAATCACCCACCATATAAATAACATAATCTTGATGTTTTTAGGAGGGGTTATTGTTTCGGGGGCCCCCTCATCTCCACTTGTGCGCTGACTGTTTGTGGCCAGCAGGGGGCCCCCTACATATCAGGGCCCCCATGCAACTGTGTGGTTTGAGAGATGATAAGCACAACCGCTGTATATATGACATTCCTTCGGAATGTCCCATGTCTCGGTCTTCAAAGATAATGATGGCTAAATTTTACATGTGGTACAAATTCATTAGCTGATTTTTCTCTGACATAACATGTGTAGTGTATGCTTTTCCCAGTTTGATGGGCTAGTGCAGTGTTTCCCAATCCAGTCCTCGAGGAAACCAGAGATGGTCCCTATTTTTGCTACTTCCCAGCTCCCTGCCAGATAGTCCACGTTTTTGGAAAAATACGTGGACTGTCTGTGGGCCCCCGAGGACTGGATGGGGAAACACTGCACTAGAGCAACCGGCTCCCCGAGGCCATGTTGAACCACAGAGGCCGGGTTCATTATTCTTATTTACTCAATTACTGCTTAATTGTGGAGAAGGAACTGTCCTTTGTTCAAACACATGGATGATCATTGCAGTAAAGCCTCCCACTCAAGCTTTAATCTATGCATTTTTTCCTGGCATCTCTCGATTCTTCCCTTTCATTGACATTCATTCATTTTTTTTGTTTTTTCTTAAACTGATAGCCTTAATTTTGCTTGGCTGTTTCAAGTGGTTTCAAGTGGTTTTTAAGATAGGACAGCCCCCCCCAGCTTCCCCGCGCGTCGTACCAGCCCACAGTCCCTTTCAGGTGAAACTCCAAGCCAGAGCTTTTACTGGCAATTACCTCAGGAGAATTAATTGCAGCAAATAAAAGTGTTCACATAAAATGCCTTTTGAAATTAAATAATATAGTGGCATGCTGGTCACCTCATCCTGACGAATAGAATTTCTCTTCTGCTAGACGGAGGTTTTAATCTCGTAGGTCAGATTTATTTGGAAGAAGTCAATATTTGTGCACAAAGGTATATTTTGAGCATGCGGCAGGGAAGGGAATCAGCGCAGATACATTAACGAGAGCCGCGATGGAATCTGGAAAGCGCAGACACACAATTGTTGTGCTCTCCGTCACACACCCAGAGGAGGTAGCTTTGCCCGAAGCACCTTCGGAGGTGCCACTTTTACAGGGGAACCATTTTTCTAGGTGGACGAGAATGTTTATTCATGAATTCTTCCATAGGTTTTATCATTTTCCTTCTCCTTTTTAGATGAGATGAAATTAAATGAATTTATTTAGCCCAAAACATCCCACTCTGAAATCTGTTTTCGAGTATCGGTGAGCCATTTTCTAAAGTCAGAGTTTATATTGTGGTGTTTTAAAAAGTCTTGCATTCCTGCAGTGATGGCGTTACATGCACACTAAGAAGACTCATACATTTTTTAAATATGTTATGGTAATGAAAAGATGCAGTATGCAGACGTGATAATCACCTAAAAGCTTTCCGAGCAAAAATGTGCATTTCATGAATTTCCACTTGGAACATACGGTACGTGTTTCGGTCATTTGGGGGGCAGGGTAGTGATTCTCTTTGAAGAACTTTGAAGTCAATGCTAGCCATGCACATTTTACAGGGACCGGAAACCATCCACGCGAGATAAACGTACATTCAGCTGACGAACGCGCTAGAAACTCACTGAGGCAGAAGGAAGCGAGCGCCAACGGGTCAACAAACTGCTGTCACTTTCACAGCTCTGTTGACTGATTCAGATGGTCATTATCTGCCAGGTAATTTATTCTGATGGCTTTTAGCTGGATGAAGGACTTGAGAAGATGGGATGATGGTGACCCTGGCCTCCCTTCAACCAACCCCCCCCCCCAACCCCCCAACCCAAAAACCTCAACTCTGTTCTCCTCACGATTAAACAGAGGGGGTGGGTAGTGGGAGATCATTTGAGACAAAGGCCACAGAAAACAGCCTTGGTATGACTGCCACAGGGAGAGGATCAAATAATACAGCAGGACTACGATATCAACGGGAGAAGGTCACAAGATGCCGGAAGCGTGCGACCTCTGCTAGCGCCGCCATGGAGAAGTTCAGCGCTTTTAGCTAGCTATACACACGTAATAAATGACAAATAAACAATAATCAATAAATGATAAATATCACAAAGCTGAGATTTATAGTAATAATAAAGTGAAAATACACATTATTTATTACTATAAATCTAAGCCTTCAGTTATTTATTGTTTACAAGTCTAGGCATGGGTTCATCGTGATGAGCTAAAACGTAGGAAATCCTGTGAAATGTAATATCTGTGCTAACCACCGGACCAGCAGGAGGTGTAGTGGTTAGGGACGATATACAACATTACAGGTTGCCTCTTCAAGGATATCAATTTGCTTGCTGTACCCTTGAGAAAATTAAGGCTTTAGTAAAGCACTTAACCTGAATTGTTCCTGTGAAATACACAGCTGCGTCAATGGGAAAAAATGGCTGTTTAATATCATCTACGGAGGAAAAATCCAAGCATTTTAGCAAAATGCCTTATACTGCATCCAGTGTAGGACATTGATACTGATTGACCTGGATGTTGCATTAAAAAAATTCTGGTGCTGTTGTTGCTTCAATGAGGAACAGTAAGTAGTCGGGCCCAGTCCATACTCATCGTTAGCCCACCTAACCACCTCTGTGGAGCCTGTCCCTCTGCAGTCCAGAGGAGCATAATTACCCAGAGAAGATTAAGTCACCATTTAAGGATGAGAACATGCCGGTTTTTGGTCAAGCGCCCAAGCGATTTCCTGCTACAGTGATGCTGAGCTCGATGCTTAACCTGAATCACTCTGGCTGTATAAAAATGATATTTATCCGTTAGAATGAGGTTGTCCTGGTGTAGTTCAGAAGGTTGGGGAGTGTCCAGAAGGTTGTGGGTACGGCTCCTCATTGCTGGCAGAGTAATTATATCACCGTTGGGCCCTCAAGCAAGTGGCTTATCCCTAACCGCCCTAGAGACACAGTTTGGATGCAAGAATTTGTCACGTATATGTGTCTTTGGACAGAAGAATCGGATAAATGTCCAGAGAGTCATGTTGGATGACTGTTGACTAGCTGGTGTTTCTTTCTCAGCAGCTTAACTAAGGATGATCAGCAGATTCCTGCTTTTAAAGGTTACAGTCAGCACTGGTGCTCTGACCTGATCTCCCTCTAAAGGAAGAGTCTCCTGTTTTCTCCGCACATTAATTCCTTCTGTGACTTAATCATGTTTTTCACAAACCGTGAAACTACAATGACAAGGAGTAATTTATATTATTACCGAACCTAAAAGCTTTTCCTTTCCTTCATAAAAGCCCTGCAATTTTCAGTTATTTCAGAAAATCCTCAGAGACCCGCCTGTGGATTTGCCTGTTATTGTTACGCGAGGGAAGAACGGCAGGAACATCCACTCACTCAGCTTCATCTCTCCAAACTGTAGGGGGCCT
>JAODKC010000045.1:3567067-3578837 GCA_026777985.1 Mormyrops attenuatus | reverse complement strand
CCCCCCCCCCCCCCCCCCCCCCCCCCCCCCCCCCCCCCCCCCCCCCCCCCCCCCCCCCCCCCCCCCCCCCCCGTCCCGCCCGCCGGGCGCGGGGGGGGGCGCCCCCCACGGGGGGTCATTTATATCTCATTTCCCTCTGGGGGGGGGAGTGTAGGGTAGAATAGTGCAGCTGTAGAGAGATTTTTGGGAGACAGCAAACCAGGGGCTCAAATCAAGAAGCCACTGGCGGGTGGATGATTCATTTTCGGAGGGCTGTTACCTTTTCAGACAGAAAAAAAGTGACACAGCGACCTGGAGATGAGGGCAGACGAGCAGACAGCCAGGCGCTGCGTGAATGGGATGCGCCCGACGGCGTGCAGGTATTTCCAGTGTGACATTTCGGCAGCGGGGAGCTGGTGTCTATGAAAGCCGGTAATTGGCGGCCGGTTATTTGTGTCACAACACGGCAAAGAAGCACAGTGATTAGTGTCTTTGCTAATGGCCGGGGGGCACAGAGGATCGCAGCGGTGACTGATTCGGGCTTTTAAGAGCATTTCTGGGTGATGCATTGATCTACCCACTGGGCGAATGAATTAAAGACGACTCCTCGATTCCTCAGAGACACACACAGGGACACAGAGTCCGCAGATCCTCATCTCGCCAGTCTGTGCTTCCAGCTCCTCCAGCACCCTGGTGGCAGTCATAATTAGATCCACAGCTCCCCCCCCCCCGAACCTGCCCTGTGTTAACAGGTTGTCCATCGCCATGTGGGTGCCACCTGTGAGGCACGGGCACAAAATGAGCGGGTGTCACGTTGATTTACGAGCACAGGAAGCTCGTTCAGTCACTGGAGGGGACAAGCTGATGAACCTTTGAATAGAGAAATTGCACCGGCATCGTGCTTGTGTCACCTAATGCAGACATGGGTGGCGGGGGGATGATCATTTGCATAAAAGCACTTATATATTTATATAGTGGCTGGTCATTGAAAATAGAAGTGGAAAGATCAGGTGCACAAATCCAGACCAAGATTTTGTCTTAGCCAAGCAGTTGAGTATAATTCTCAGAATACTCAACAGGTTGGTTGAAGCAAAATTTTGGTCTGGATTTTTACTTTCCGGACCTGAACATTCCACTTATGACTGAAAATAATAAGTGCATTTAGACAAGAAAGTGGATAAAGTCAGTGCATAAACCCTCATCTTAAGGACAGAGATACAAAACACAGTCCAAGGGAAGTACAGCAAGAAACAGCAGCGTAAATTACACCGAAACAGAGTATATACATGCAGGCAGAAACTCCGAGCACTGCCGCATTCCAGTAGGGGCGCGTTTGCCAAATGCATAGCTGCTAACAGCGTAGCAACTCACATGGTTGGAACCATGCAACCGAACGGTTCCAGTTATGTAAGTTGCTAACGGCAGCTTTTGGTTAACATACCCCAGATCAGACTGATACGTCTTATCTCTCCAAGCTGTAATCCTGGGCTTTTGACTGACTGAGGAGTACGAAGCTCACATACCACGTCGGGATGTTTGCTTGTCATTTCGCAGGAAGCTAAACTCCCTCTGTTAACCACAATAACGCTGTGAAAATAAATTGCAATAAAGCAAAGTCACCCGAAGCAGCTGCATTTCTCTCTGCCTTCACTGATGCTGCGGCTCAGGAGACTCTTCTTATAATCATCTGCAGCTGTGTGTGATGTGGCCCAGACACAGGCCGTATTTCAAATGGTTCACTCACTCACTCATTCACTCACTCACTCACACATTCACTCACTCACTCATTCACTCACTCACACATTGACTCGCTCACTCACTCACACGCACTCATTCACTCACTCACACACTCACACTCGTTCACTCACTCACTCATTCACTCATTCACTTTTGGAAAAAAGGTGCAGTTCACTATATAGAGAATTTTTCAGTCTAACAAGATGATGGAATCCAGTGGTAATCTATCTGTCATCTCCATCCATCCATCCATCCTTCCAAATTCTTAAACCGCTTTCCTGAAGGTCATGGACCTAGCTGACATCTGATTTTTTATTACAAAGGAAAGAGATCACTAGTACCACATTAACTTTTTATTATTAAGAAAAATGTGCTTACATTACAAAGTTGCTCTTTTGCTCAGTTTTGTTTATATTGTTTGTACAGCCACGGGTATCGTGAGGGTGTGGCCTACACGGGTGCCCCGTGTGGAATGGAGAATGGACCAATCACAAATAGCTGCCAATCTTTGGTTTAACCTGTTTCTCGCTGGCACCCATTGGCTCAAATCACATAGCATGGGCATCCCACTATCTCTGGGAATTGAAGCCCTCTCTTTTCATTAATAATTCCACAGCCGATAACAAAATGATAGCAGAATGAATTCTGACCCTTTATTTGCAGTGCTACGTTTTCCAGCTGACGCATATTTGTATGATATACAAAACTTAGTTTATTTGGAAATGAAGAGTATAATATTTAATTTGACTACTGGTGATTCTGAATATTAAGAAGGTACAAGAACTGTCATACAGCACTGAAAACAAAGAAAATGATAATGTTAACACATTTTACTATACTATGCACTAAAATTTCCATCTTTATCGAACTAAATATGGATAAACTTTGTTATCCCTGTAGCCTCCGGGATGGGCTCCGGACCCCCTGAGACCCTGAACTGGACAAGCCAAAGCAGAAAATGGATGGATGGATATGCTTTGATATATTATATTACAAGAAGCATGCTCCTTTCATTTTGTGTTTTCTTTGGGCAGTAATTAATTCAGTTATCTTTGCACATCTTTCCTACAGGTTCCTCATCTGCCATTTATGGATGTATAGCTCAGGTAAACGGGAGAGTTCAAATCGGCCATCTTTGAGCCTGGGAACCATTACTCATCGATCAAGAGCTCCCAGCATAATGGCGTACGCCTGCTAAGCGATTTCAGCAGTGGAAAACCGATCACTGGCAAATGGGCAGAATATGCCAATATCCAACAGTCAAACGTCAAAAGCATAGAGCCGGGAATCCAGGTATTGTTACTAAATTAAGATAAGCCTGTTTTTGGACGGCATCATTCAGTTAGCAGGCTTATTTCATCCAAAGCAGTCTGCAGCGTCGCCCATTTGCATAGCTTGCATCCTTCTGCTGGTACTGAGGTCGTCCGTGAGAATTGGAACAGGCGAGACAACGTCCTGCAGAGCTGCCACCTTCTCCTCAGTGGGCTTATCAAAGCAAATGTTGCCTCCCTGTGTCACCTGCTGTGGAAACAGCCATCGTTGGCCACAGATGACAGCCAGCAGGCAGGAGACTGGTAGTGAAGCACGACTGTGGCAAACAGGACCGGCTTGTGTCACGCGTGGGAATGTCTTTGCCATGTGCTGGGAATTCTATCCCAAACCTGTTCTCCTTAACCCCGGCCATGTAGACCCTCTCAGGACATCCCTAAGCCCTGTGGTCCTTTCACACTTCTCTCCCTCTCTAGTCTGTCTCTTCCATTCTAACTCTTCAAATCATGGTGTATTATGCCGCTAAGTAAGCAACCGTAATGCTGCAAATCAGAAATGTGAGAGGATTATGGGAAAATAGGACATTTGGTGGCTCAGACATGTCACAGCCATACCACCTGAGGTTCAGGATAGGTAATCCATCCGAAGTTAAGCAGTTTTGGGCCTGGTGTTTACTTGATACGATAGCTGGGTTGCTACTGGCAGAGGTGTTGGTGCGGCCTACAGGTTAGCACATCCTGTGGTCTGTGCGGATCCCAGTGCAGAGATCGGGACACTGTGCTATAAAAATGGTGCCGTCCATCAGATGAGACGTAAAACTGAGGTTCTGACTCACTGAGCCCATAAAAAAATTCTGGGCATCTTTTGAAACAGGAGGGGTGGTACCCCAATGTCCTGGCTAAAATTGCCCATTGTGGCCCTTTCAAATCTGGTCTCCTAATCATCCCATATATCTAACTGGTGAATTCTCTCCTGCCCATTCCCTACCTTAGCCACTGTGTGGTGACCATACTGGCGCATAATGGCTGCCGTCACATCATCCATGGGGGGGCTACACAGTGGTGGTGGTTGAAGTGGCTCCCCATTGGTTCTGTAAAGTTCTTTGGGTGTCTTGAAAAGTGCTATATAAAGAAGAAAGGTATGCCAGAATGCACATAAGTTTTGTTTCAGTTCAGTCAAGCCCTAGAATCATTTTAACTTTCTTGCTTACCATGCTTACCACAATTTCGCCCTGGGATCAATAAAGTCAATCTTAATCTCAATCTTATCACCCTGCCCAAGAAGAGCGGGTACTCTCCGTCAGCTGCCAGTGCCCTTTGTCCCGCACACACTGCAACTCCAAGATCCAAATGATTTTTTTTTTGTGTAATGCATGTACAGGGGTGCCACTAGAGATTTTGAACCCCACGAAAGCATATCATATTGGGCCCCCAGTCCAGACCAATCCAATTATGTTCCAGTGTTTTTAGACATAACTTACCTCGTTTTTCGGCGCCCCTGTGTTTTTACGTAAACCCCTTTCCCTGCACCGAGCTTAAACGTTCCATCGGAACTGTTTTTCTTCAGACTGCCAGCAGGTGGCGCTTTTATTTCATTTCACCGCATATTCCCGTGCAGAATCGCATTTTCAGGACATATATATATTTCCCCCAGTATTTTCGCGAAGGCAAAACATACCCAACAGGCAACAAGTGCAAACAAGGGCAGAGGGTTCTTATGAAAAATAAGTTTTCTTTCCGTTCTGTTCTACAATTTAAGCCGAATTATGCAGTTTTATTGATGGATTAAGAACTTCTCCATAGGAACTATTTTAAGTGCCTTTTATTGACACTGGGTTGCTGTCTGTGTTAATTTCCTCTCCCATGTATTTCTTCCCTTTTGGCTTCAAACACCGTCCAACTCCCCGAAAGCACTTACAACCTCGCTTTTAAAAATGCCCCAACGGAATCACAGCAGCACACCCCATAACAAAGGACAGGCACACATTGTTGCATAGCAACAGTGATTTTTTAATTATTATTATTATTGTCTTCTGTACAAAATTATACACACATTCAAAGGCGAAGCAGCCAGTGGCGGCCAGTCAACTAGACACACAGGAAATAACGACGGTTATCAGGAGTCATTGAGACACACGGCATGCGAGATTAGACGGAGTGACCTACAGGGGCCAGAAACTACAGTCGTCTAGTGTAATGCTTCCAAATCCGGTCCTCTGGGCCCCAAGGACGGTCCAGGTTTTTGTTCCCTCCCAGACAGTCCACATTTTTGCAAAAACGTGGACTGTTTGGGGATTCCCGAGGACCGGATTGGGAAACACTGATCCAGTGCAAGGAAGTCTTCAGTGAAAGAGCCCCCTTCCCCTCCAAAAGAACAGAAGTCACCAGAATGTCATCCCTTGACACAATTACTACGTACTAAGTGGTGCATGTCACCGAAGACCCCCCCACCTCTATTACTGGAAGTCCAACACCTCTAATACCAACAAGACACCCCCCCCCCCAAAATTGCCACTACCCCTTACTAGGTTTAAGTGCTTTGAAAAAAAGCAATACATGGGCCAACTGGTCCATGTTCTCAGGTTTCTAAACTCAGGTTCCATACTATGGAACCAGGACCCCTCTAATAAAGACAGGAGTGGTGCACGGTCTACTAACCTACCAAGGGTCAAGCAGCACATGTGGTCATGTAGCGAAATGGGTAACGCCTCACCCGCCTTTGGCCTTCAATGTGCCATGGAAGACTTTTCACTAATTTCTGGTAGAAAGCTGCTGGTTTTGTGTCCCACTCCTACTTCGAAGCCTCCGTGGCTTCCACTCCTGGACATTCCATTCTCAACCTTAATCCTCTATCATCTAACATCCCCAAATATGTCCCATCAGGTGTCAGTCACAGCTCAGGTATAATTCACATTCTCATGTCAGTGTTGGGCCCAAGGACTGCGTCTCTAGTAATCCAGCTATGCTGTGCAAACGTCACGGGAACGTTTTGGAACGATTGGAGCCATCTAATATGTTACTCCTGCTGGCCTGATCTTCCTAAGTTTATACCTGGGAAAGCTGAAGAGTGGCAACATTGTATATCCCAAACTGTTGATTTCAATGGTTTTGGTTGTCATAGAAACAGAATGACTAGAACGGTTAGTAAGGGTGAAAGAATTATGTGCTGGGTGGGCAGCTACATTGCAATGACACTAATCTTTGTTATTTTTATGATAAAACTGTTATTTTGTTACTCATGATAAAACATAATAATTAGAATATTAGACGTATCATTGTTTTTATATCTAGATGATTATTTCATTATATCAATGAAAATGAAAGCAATTTCTTGTTATTTCAATTATTTACCTGTTGGCAGCCACACAAGAGGTATTTTCTTACAAGCCATTTCTTACTGAGCCATTGCTGTTATGGAGAGTTAAATTGTTTGCATAATGAACTCACTTGCCAACCTGAAATCATTGAAAGAATATCCGATCAGTGTCAGGACTGGAGAGAAACGTACGGGTCCAAAACATGCCAGCGAGTAATAAGGACAGTCCGGGGAAGACAACAAACTGGGTGGCTTCTGGCTGCTGCTCGCGCAGTCCATCAGAAAAGGTCTACCTCTTGTGGATTATAATTTCTGGCAAGCTGTGAGCAGCCAATCAGAAAGCGATTCATCACTTGCGTTACGGGACGGCGGGTATCTCGGCAGCTCAGCGGGCTGGCGACACGTCTGCAGAGCGGGAAAGTGTCTGTTTCACACGTCCATATTTCACTGATGCCCCATGGCTGCGGCTTCTCCCGCCACCGGCTGGTGTGACCGTCCGCCGTAAGACACTGTTGATCAGCGTCGACTCTTTTTGGGAACACCCTGCGAGAGTGCGTGCTTAAAATAAACGGTGTTACAGCCAAATGCTGGGCTGAGCTGTGGAACAAAGGCATCGGCGATGGACATGTAGGCGGAGAACTTCTCCTACCATTGATGTGAGGAATGTGATGCAGATAATGGGCCGCTAGCTGTGTCCCGTCATATATACGCGGTTGCAAGGCTGTGTGGTGTAGCTCAAATACATCAATTAACCTCCATTCATTTCTCAAATGAACAAAGGTTGTAAGACAGTTCAGTTATTCAATGAATACTTTTCTAATTTATATAGGGTCCTTCAAGATCACTTTTCCCCCCTCCCTTCAATATTTTAGACACATGACATGTCTGGCTCTGAAACATCCTCTGGTGATCCGGCAGATTCCTTTTCACCCTACAGGTCACTTGGTCCTATTTGGGTTAGCTGGAGGTGCCAAATAAAGGGGCGACTTCCATTGGCATTCAGCAAAATGGCTGCTGTCGACGGCTATCACCCAACTCTATTCATAACTCCAAGCTCAAAATAGAATCCAGAACCTTCCTCAACGCCATCATTGATCTAGGCAACAAAAAACCATGCCTGTTCATAAGTGACCATAAGACACTGAATGGGACACTGGTCATTTTTAGCTTCAGTGCTAACTGAGACCCACAGCATGTATAGGAATACATGGGGAGCACAGGCTAATAGATCCAGCACAGGTTGCAGTCTTCAGTAAGTAAAAGCCCCGACATGGGCAATGTGGCCTGTGTGGAAAAGCAGGACCAACAACAAACAGCCTAAAATAAACATGATCACAGGTCGTAACATTTACAGAATGGACAAAGCTCTTTTGGACACGTACTGTGAAAGCCAGTCATTTCCACAGCAGAGATGTTCACTCCAGTAGGGGGCCTTCAGCAGAGTGGCTGCCTCGTTACTGCCAATCTTCCATGTCTACACTGGACTCGACGTCTTGCAGATCCGTCCGGCTGTCTACACTGGACCTCGACGTCGCGCAGGTCTGTCCAGCTGTCTGGGCCGGACCTCGACATCTCACAGATCCGTCCGGCTGTCTGCGCTGGACCTCAACGACTCGCAGATCCGTCCGGCTGTCCATCTTCTCACCACTTCATTGTGATGGTTGATGGATGTGTATACTCAAGGGCCCATACTGGTCCTAAAAGCCATTCTCTGGTCATATAACACAATGTTTCTTATGGTTTAGAGGAGCACATATAGAGTTTGAAATCAGTTAACCCTAAACAACAGTTAAGGGTATATTATGCAGGAGACTAAGTGTGAATGTCTTGGAAGACATTCCTGTGGGTTGTGTCATATATAACTATCACTGGGGGTGGGATTGGAGTTGCTAGGCGATCACATAACCGCTCACTCATACTTTTCCGTGCTAGATCGATCGACTGGTTGAATGGGTGAACAATAGGCTGGGAACGGCCATTGAGACAAAAAGTGACAAAGGCGTCTACGCGACAGCAGGGCACACATCACAATGATGTGAAGAAGGAAAAAGAACAATGGACTTGCTGCTGAAGATTGCCGCTGGTTTTTCCGGATTATTCCGATGGAATGTCGGGAACAGCTCTGCCATGACTACAGCATGACCTAATCCTAACCCGAACCTAACCCTAACCCTAACCCTAACCTAGCCCTAACCTAACCCTTCCAGAAGCCCGAACCCCTCAAGCTTTGTGCGAGTCACCTGACCTCCAAGGGCAAGGAGGCTGCCGGGGATGCAACGGGTCTCTCTGAGGACATAAGGAGGATGACTGTGAAGCTGGCTGAGAAAACCTCTTCCTGCCAGATTTTCCACATTTGGGGGATCATGTGATGAACCGGAATGACAAAGGCTGCTATCCTCAGCGAGGTTGGGAGGACTGGGGGCTTAGGAGTTTTGGCAAGGCTGATGGGGAATGATGGGGCTGGGGGGGGGCAGAGTTTGGTCTAACACGGGCCAGGAAGGAGCCCGGACGGCATGCACTGAAAAGCTCGCCCCAGCCGACGTCCCGTCTCCATGGAAACACCTTAGATGACGTTGTCGAAGAGCTGCATGGACTGCATGATGTTTTCATCCTGAATAGCAGAGGGGCAAGTATGGACACGCAGGTCAGCTGGTAAACAGACCACAATTTGGGTACAAATTGAAAAAGGTAAGAATGTTTAATGTTTAATAATAATACAAGCTGAATTCTATCTGTATTTTCCCCAGCAAGCCTCATGACAACATCTCATTGTGATTTAACCATTCCTGTCGTGGCATTGAGAGCTTAGCACAGGATTGCTGCTAAAATGCAGGCACTCCAGCGCACTCTGCTGGAGTTTCTCTGCAAGGGTAGCAGCACATGACATCACACAATGACGCGCATACTGCAGTTCGGGCAGGAAAATGGCCACCTAATTACACCCGTTTGGATCAGCGGACCCTGCCTGTGGGGGGACCATAGTTACAGGATACGGGGTGACCTATTCCTGTGTATACTTCAGTCTTTCTGGGAAAAATGTCCGACTGCCCTCCAGGTATCATGCAGTAATGTTGAGCTGACATTCTTTCCAGCCCATCAAATTCAAGTCACTTACATCCATTTAAATTCTTTTATGATCACCTCTGCTTCACTCACGGGAATCTGCATTTTACATCTACCAGGTCGGGTAACAAGATGAGTGCAATATAAACACCAGCTCTGCTGACCTTTTGGCAAGACTCGATGAACTCGTCGATGGTGACCACCCCGTCATTGTTACGGTCCATTTTCTGGCAAAACAGAAGCATATCAATGAGTCACCAAATTTTGCAGAAAACACAAAGAATTTCCCTGCGATGGATTGCCATACCATCCAGGGTGCACCTATTCAGCCTGGGGTGTCCCCCCCACCCCGCCACCCAAAGCCCGTTTAGGAAATAGGTCGGAAAGTGGATGGATGTATGGATGGATGGATGGATAGAGCGGTGGATAGATTAGGTCCAGAAAGTAAAAATCCAGACCAAGCTTTTGTTTCAGCCAACCACTTCAGTACTCTGTGACTCTGACTCACAAAGACATAGCCATACCTAGTACTGTTAAAACGTCATGGTTTATCGGGCTTACAAGGAAAAATCTTTAGGTCCAAAATGTAAAAATCCAGACCATGATTCTGTTTCAACCAACCAGTTGAGTATAAAGAGTCAGAGTCACAGAGTACTCAAGTGGGTGGCTGAGACAAAATCTTGGTCTGGATTTTTACTTTCTGGACCTGAACGATCCACCTCTGGACGGATGGATAAAGATTTTCCCTCATACCCTTGATAAACAATGACATTTTAACAGGACCTGGTAATCTATGGCTATGTTTGTGAGTGTTGTAGCCAGTGTTACAGAACTTAAGGGAAAAGAGATTATGAGCCCCCAGGAGGGGAGTTATCCTCAAACCCTGGGAAAGGTACCCAAGCTGAACTGCTTCAGTCAATATGTTGGCATACAAATGGCTTGTCAATCTCCCGCTTTGAAGGGGTCATGAGTTTTTGTTGGAGGTTGAGTAAGAACAACGATGTCACCTGGAAGAAGTTTTCCACATGCTCCTTGGGGGCATTGTCCTGCATGCATGGATAAGTCCACTTGCCCATCATGTCGTAGATGGACTTCATGATGTCCAGCATCTCCTGGGAGACAGACAGACACGTTTTAGCTCAGCGTGACGTGCCATCTGTAGACGCAGGCCTTGGTCATTAAACAGCCACCCCGTGTTTGATGGTCAAAGAGACCCTGAGTGTTTGAGGGTCAAAGAGAAAACAAACCACCATGTCTAGGCTTCCTATTTCCATCACTTGTCCTGTTTTGGAATTATGTTCAAGAAACCACCAAAACTGTCATATTTCAGACATGCGTGGTAGATGTTCAAACTCTCTGAAGGGATCTGGGTGGGAGGATAAGTGATTAAATACTGAGTAAATTCCACCCACAACAACAGCAGCGGTATGGTGCTTCTCATCACCTCTTTGGTAATACAACCATCCTTGTTGAGGTCGTACAAGTTGAAGGCCCAGTTCAGCCGGTCATTAATGGAGCCCCTGAGGATGATGGACAGGCCCATGACAAAGTCCTGTGGCAGAAATTTGGTTGAGGGCAGGTTTAGTATTTCTTTTTTTTAACCATAGCACAGCCTGGAAATGAAGTTTCATCACGTTGTGTTTTCTGTCTGACGGTATAACTTCAGGCGGGTTGCCCTAACACTGAAGTTAAAGTCCTACCGACAAGCTAAGTGCATTGGACCTTTGCTCTTGCTTTAGCATATTTAAATCTAACATATTAAGAATTAATCGAAATATGTTAAACCTCTCAACAAGAAAACCACATGCCTCAAGACTGGGTAGAAAGAAAGACGAACTCAAGCTCACCTCAAAGCTGACAGAGCCATTCTTGTTAGTGTCTAATGCTTCGAAAAGGAAGTGTGCGTATGTGCTGGAATCTGGGAAAGAAATGACGCATCTGCATAAAATATGGTACATCTGGACGAATCGATCGATTGATGATACACACTGAATAATCAAACCTCTGAGAGTATTTAAGGTGCCACTGCCCAAGTCTCCGCTGTCTAATACCATAAGGAACAGCCTGTACCTCTGGTAGCAACTGACATTTTATTTGCAAGAGCTGAAATTGCCGAAATTATTTGGAAGAGCTGAAATTGAGAGCAGTGTTTGCAAGTTACTAACCCTGCTGAAAAGATTCTCACAAGAAGTATACTAATTATGTGAAAATACGTTGAATTCGATTGATTTTTGGTAGCTCTTTCCAGAGGTGCTTAGTTCAGGTCCAGAGAATAAAAGTCCAGACCAGGATTTTGTTTCAACCAACCAGGGGGTGAGTTTCCCGAAGCCTTCTTGACGCTACGTCGTTCGCAAGTTCTGTGTTAAAAGATAGAACTAACGAACGACGTAGCGTTAAGAAGTCTTCG